>JASTWK010000895.1:0-67276 GCA_030770225.1 Temnothorax unifasciatus | reverse complement strand
TTAATGCGTTGTATTTGGGCGGGCAGGCTTCCCAGTATCTTCGCCATAATTGTGACGTCCGAGATACGTTCACCGAGATCGCATAATTGTCGCGCCATGTTTTCTATCTTTGCCACGTGTTTGCACAACGCTATCATTTGGCGCCATCTTATACTCGTGAAACCGTGTCATTAAAAAGAGTTTATTCGAGTCACTTCTCTGTTCATGCACGGCACTCAGTTTACTCCACATTTCAGCTGCTGTCTCACACGTCAATAGATATCAAGCTGTGATGTTCTCAGTGTTGACGACATGATTACCATGGCCTTCGCGTTACCTTTATCCCAGTTCGTTTCTCTCGCGGCTTGTCCCTCCCTCAGGACGTTTCTTCTTCTCGCCCGTGACAATGTCCGTCATCCTCTTGCAATGAACATCGCCCTCATTTGGAATTTCCAGGCTTGGAAATTTGTTCCGTCTAACTTTGCGATGCTTCTCAAGTCGATCGAGTCAGCCATTTTCGATTTCGAAGCGCAACAGTTCACTACCGAAATATACGAGATATTTCCTTCAGGTTCACGTGCGGTGTGACCTGGGCCCATAACCTGTTGAGGTTGTCATAACAGTTGCACAGTGCTTTGTGAATAAAGAGTTTAATATAAAAGAAACACGCGCTAAAGAACCGACAAGTGCTTCGGTATACGGTGAACGGCGAAGTGCGGCCATGCAACGCTACTCGAAGAAGATGAAGGGAGGGGGGGAGCGCTCGCGAGAGAGAGAATAGGTGCGCACAAGTATACAATGCAGTGCTTGCAATCGCTAAAACAGAAAGTCTCATCGCGCCAACGAATCCTCTGGCGGGAATATAAAATAAGAGATGAGAACATCCTCAACATAAATTTATTAATTCCTGGTTGTAGAGAAATAGTTCGTACAAATATTTCAGAGTTTTAGCACTCGGTAAAACAAATAATTTTGATAATAATTTGTAACAAGCCTCGGATTGCTTATACAATAATAGTGTTCTGCACATATAAAATTACTTGTAGAAGTTTCATTACACTCATGACTGGTTTGAGATTGTAAATGTAACTCATTGTCAGTTGTATTTGCTTCAGATTCTAAATGCAGTTCAGTTGTTACTTGTAGAAGTTTTATTACACTCATGACTGGTTTGAGATTGTAAATGTAACTCATTGTCAGTTGTATTTGCTTCAAATTCTAAATGTATCTCACAAGGGGACCTTCAGGCTAACGGATTTTTTTGTTGTACTTACTTGTACTTGAGGGTCATCACCCGACATCAATTTCCCAAAGCATTAAAGCGCGCTTTTCAGAAAAACTCGAGATAATCGAGTTTGAGACTTTGAAGAATTCCGAGCGCGCTATGTACACAGAATTTTAATTTTAATGTAAAATTTATCAATCCATGCTAATTAACAGATATTTAATCATCGTTTTCAATGAAAATTACATTTTCTTATTTTGAATTGCTTGAAAATCGTACTTTGTGTTCAAGTAATTTTAAAATTTGAATATTTATAATAAATTAAAATTTTGGTACAAAAATGAAAAACGTCAGGTAGAAATAAAATACTTTTATATTTTGAAAATTACGAGAAAATACAGCGCAAAAATGATATTAATAAAAATATTGTTTAAATTTTTAAAAGTGAATTATATGATATGAAATATATAGTATACAGTCGTTTTACACGTCAATATTGCACGAACCAGGATGATATTTATCGTAAAAGCAAGGAAAACAGTAAGTTTCATGGCATCTAGCACATCGTATGAACGCAGATATTTTACAGGAGCAAAGTTTTTTAAAATTCTGTGTTTTCTGTTGGAAAACACACTTCATTGACGTTCATAAAAATGTCTCTGTCATCACAAAGGCTTGAAGCGAACCACGCGTATCGAATCATGAAGATTGTATTAAAATTAAATCTATTGTACATCACCAGCTGTTCTCTCCAATCTTTTTTTCGATAGCGTAGTTCACTTCAAGTCTTTGTGATGACAGAGACATTTTTATGAACGTCAATGAAGTGTGTTTTCCAACAGAAATTAAAAAAAAACCTTGCTCCTGTAAAATATCTGCGTTCATACGATGTGCTAGATGCCGTGAAACTTACTGTTTCCCTTCCCAGTCAGAAATGTAACCTTGATTCAAGGTTGATTCAACGTCGATATGGTTGACAGCTGGTTGAGTCGATAAGAAAGTCGATATTCTTACAATATTGGTCACTCCATGTCAGGAGTAGTGTCGATTCAAGGTTGATTCAACGTCGAAATGATTAATATCACTATTTTGATGTGCGCACTTACAAAATTCGATCAATTTGGCTTTAGATTTTAATCTTAAAAATATTACGACATTAATTGTTTGTATAAATATTGTACGAAACAATTTATGGACATTTAGAAAATCGCGTAATTGATTAATCGCAATAGATCATCAGTTAAGTTTCGTCGGATCTACCCCCGAACTTACCCGATCGACAGCGCTGCCGGCCCGCGGCAGCCAATAGGAGAACTCAAAGACGGGCCAAAATCCGAGGCTTTTGCGAGCTAACCAGGGAAGCGTAGCGAGCGTGTAGAGAGAGTGGTTGCGTTGTTGAAGGACGTCGCGTGAAGCGATCCGGATATTGAAACGAACGTAACTGCCGCGGTCTGTCGCTCACGCTCCCGCAATTGAATAGGCAATCGCTTATACATTACCCATAATAATGGGCAATACTAAGCGGGTAAGTACTATATATTTTTTATAAGTTAAGCGTTTGTGACTATATAACCTAACAAAGCTTTTTTTGTTACGAACGAATCTTTTTTCATATTTAGCTGTTTACTTTTATTGTTTTCTACATATTTATCAGGTAACAAATTTTTAGTTAAAATTTTACTTTGTGCTTATTGTCTATTAGCCTGTTCTTCTATATCTATTACATCTGTAAAAATATATGTACTAAATCATTATAGACAGTAAACCTATAATGCAATATCTTATTGATCTCTTATGTATGACTCATATATTGTTCAAAGATTATGACAGCTTTTATGACTCCTGTACACAGGTCAAGTGTTACACTGCATCCCGTGTGCAAGAGCCTGTAACTGCATTTCAATATTCACTGCCAATACTGAAAATCTATATAGTTCATGTAACATGCATAGATTTGCAGTGCTGGCAGGTAATTGACTTGGCGTCTATATATTTTTATGCAAGTTTTTTTTAAGAAATCTTATAAAATATAAAAATTATTGCATTTTTAGGTTCCATTCTGGATAAAAGGCCAAAAACTGAAATCTCAGAGATTGGGAACGCGCACACGGCCAATATGGCGGCCATAAGCCGGCTCATATACACGCAAAACAATATGTGTGCTTGTGAGCACACATATGTTCCACGTGTATATGAGCCGGCTTATGGACGCCATATTGGCCGTGTGCCCGTTCCCAATTAATGCAGCAACTTCATTATGGCTAAAGCAAGTCGCCAAGATGAGTACGGGAAAAAGGACAAAAAAATAAGAAGACTATACTGATTTGGGATTATTATTTCTGCAAATTCTACTTGTTTTTTTTTTAGCATAATTATTCATTAATTGAAATTTTTAAAAATGCACGCGCTGGAATTTTATTTTCTCACTATACAGGGTGATTCAGGATTTCTGCAACAAACTCTGAGGAACGAAGGTCTCGTAGAAAGGATCATCTTTTGTCAAGCAACCCATGTTCTCTGATGCGTCGTTTAGGAACTAATTGTAATAAATGTCACCTAAGACCTGTCTGTGCGGTCGCGTAGCTCCTAAACGACGCATTAGAGAACATGGGTTTCTTGACAAAAGATGATCCTTTCTACGAGACCTATCGTTCCTCAGAGTTTGTTACAGAGGTCCTAAATCACTTTGCATATAGTATATAAGAGACTTTTATTTGTTACTTTATTTACAAATATTGGGCTGAATTCATTCGCAAGAGAAACATGCGCAAATTCTGCTCCGTTGCAAAAGTTATTGATTGGCTCTATGGTTTTTAACCAATTAAATAATTAACTTGTAGATTTTTCTTAAGAACGGAATTTGCGTATGTTTTTCTTGCGAATGAATTCAGGAGTCAAGCCCGAAATGTATGTGCAATTGGAATTTTATTTTGTCATTATATATTGTTACGTCCCGCGAACTCCACGATTCCCCTTTTTCGCGGAAATTCCTATGGGTCTAAGATAGGCCGTAAGATTATGATAGATAAACAAAGCGCGGACGGTTATCGATCCGAGAGTAAGTCTTGATCTCCTCACATTCCCTTTTTATGATCAACCAATTTGGTTGGGCAACTAAAAGCAACCCTCCAGATGATAAATTACTAACAGACGGGGAATATGGCGACCAGACTCTCATGAGCCTTATCGGGCCCATAACTATAAACCCGGCGCCACGACGCGTAAAAGGGACCGTAACCCTAGACATGGGTCGATGGGGATCTGTAATTCACGCGGCTAGCTCGAATTGCCCGCGGAATGCTCCGGCAAACAGAAACAAAACCTAACACGCGGTTCCTTGAGAACACGTGGCGGAAGTTTCTGTTTGCACTCAGCAATTAAAACTGCAATAAAATTGTACTTAAGATTAGAAGGACATGGGTCGCCAGTCAGTAACTCAAGCAGAAGATAAATAAGGGACCCTAATAAAAGAAAAAAACAACGATACTTGAGTCACTAGAGGAAGCGATGGGTCACACCCACCGACGAAACCAAGAAAACAGGGGGTTTGTGTAGGGGACTCACCAATGGAAAACCGGAAAAATCGATAACCGTCTCTAAGCTTCTAGGATAGGCAAAGACTTAAGAATCTAGCTCTTGGGTAAGAAACATTTCGTCCAATAAGAAATCCTTTAGACCAAAAATTAGAAACATCCCGCCAACCAGGAGTTCCCAAAATGAAAACCAGACACATCCCACACGAAACCCATCCCTTCCATTCCTTACATTTTCCTATATAAACCCTGACATTGCGACTCTCATCATCAAGAAAGCTTCCGACTCTCTTCAAGCGTCTCAAGCCTTAGTCTTGTTAATTTTTCTGGAACCACGATTCCGGCCTTAGAGTCAGTGCACAAAAGAATCCGACACCACCTCAGTCGCTCGACTCATCCTCCAACTAGGCCACATTCGTAAAGGAGGCGCTCCCACCCTGCAAGTAGTAAGTCCTATTCACACACATATACATATACCTCACCTCCCCGTCTTTTTACATATTCACGTGTTAGGGAAGTCTCTCAGTTATAACCCTTCTATCTCCTATTGCTTGAGTTAGTTGGCTCGGCGGACTCGAGGTATGTTGCTCTGAGTTAACTGATTCATCGGTGGACTCGGGGTACACTGCTTTGGGTTAGCTGGGTCGGTGGACTCGAGGTATATCGCTTTGAGTTAGCTGACTCGTCGGTGGACTCGAGGTACATTGCTTTGAGTTAGCTGACTCGTTGGTGGACTCGAGGTACTCCTTAGATTTAACCTCCAAAAGCTGAGGTGACTTCCCCGCACTTGACGAATTTAAATATTAACGATCCGCTAACTTGTAGTGGATTCGCCTGGTCCTACACACAAGAAGTCGCGAAACGCCGCGAAACACGAGAGACGTCGCCACAAGCGGGCGCGGAAGGAAGCGGAGGAACCCTGTTTCTCACAGCCCGGTCCTTCGCGTCTCGCCACTCCACCGCCCCTACCAGCCTTCTCGGAGGAACCTTGTTCCTCGCAGCAGTGTCGCCCCGGCGTACCATCTCGCCCCATTACTCTCCCATCTCGCCCTTTCCCCCCACCTTCTTGTCCGGTCTGTTGGGTGGCCCCATTCCGCGTGGTCCCCATCAACCCCGATCCAGCCACCCTCCTCGAACACCCCGCTTCCCCCTCCTCTTCCCGAACTCCATCTCCGACCCCCTCGACCGCCTCCACGGTTGATATCGACCAAGAGGTGGATCCCGAGATCGTCACATTAGATTAAGCTACAAACCCCGTTAGATTAAAATTAATTTATGTACATTTTAATCCTACACAATAGACACCTCATTAGTATATCTGATTTAATTTAATAACACACACACACCCACACAACACATTTTTTTGTCAAATCCATGTAACTTTCATATTAGATAATTTTGTCAAATCCATGTAACTTTCATATTAGATAATTATGTCAAATCCATGTAACTTTCATATTAGATAATTTTGTCAAATCCATGTAACTTTCATATTAGATAATTTTGTCAAATACATGTAAATTTCATATTAGATAATACCTTTTTTTTATTGTCGATTAAGAATAAATAGCTATGTTAATAATATCTTCGTTTATTCATTAATTTAAGACTTCACCCTTATCTCCCTCTTAAAGTCACACGAGGTCCGATCCCGAGTTAAAGGGATTGAATTCCCTGACTCAAAAGAGGACCGACGATCGCACCGCTCACGGAAGGAGTCCTACCGTCTCTACGGACGTTGACCCTTCCTGAGCCATCGTAAGTGCGTTCGGCTCGCGCCACGCGCCTCAGAGCGTGTACCTGCGAGCGATATTTGTAAGTATCTGGTTGCGTCCTTCCTTACCCCTACCCCTCTGGTTAGCCTTTCCTTCGCTTCCCAGTTTTCTTTATCTTAATCCTGGGGTTGGACGTAACAATATATATATATATATATATATATATATATATATATATATATATATATATTAAGAAACACGGTAGTGTCTTGCGCCAGTACGCGCGAAGCGAGACCCCGTGACTCTATATACGCGAGGCAACGCAGTTGCAAGCATCTCGAGATTTTGAGATCTCGATATATATTGTCATACATGAATTCATATACAGTCAGGCTTGATTAGACCTAATCATATATGAATCTGTACCTACTCATACGAATTAGAATATATTAGTCACATCAGCATAGAAATGGTCAGATCTAAATACGCACAATTATATATGGATATATATCTAGTTACATATAAATTCACATGTAGTCAGGTGCAAGTTCATATTAGCTAGTCATGATTAGATAGAATCATACATAGATTTAAATATAGTCATATATGAATTCATATACAGTCAGATATGAGTCTTGATTAGATCTAATCATATATGAATCTGTACCTACTCATACAAATTAGAATATATTAGTCATATCAGCCTAGGAATGGTCAGATCTAATCATATATGGATCCATATATAATCATACAAGGAGCAAGATGTAAATATATACATGATCATAAATATACCCATATATATTCATTTATGATTCTATACATAATCATATATGATTAGTCAAAATTTATAGTCATTATTTTTTCTCGGGTTATCAGATAATATTCTTCACACGCTCCACACACGATTTAGTTTATTTCCTTTCGATAGCTTTTCTCTATAATTAATAAGCTCACTTTTTACAGTAGATACCACGTGTATGTATGTACACGGTTTAGCCGTTAAAATGATGTAAACGCTACCTGAAACAATATACCAGAATGAACTAACGCGGCCTGAATTTTTATATGGGAGGACCATGCATGGTAGAGCCCCGAATTCAGGTTATGACAAAAACTTCAATTAGGTAGAACTTACCGAAAAAAAATCTTGCCATGCTTCAACAGGTCGAAAAAATTTCGTTATTTCTAATATAATTTTTATAAACTTTGTTTTTAATTTTAAAAATTGACGAATTTTACGAAAAACGATATTTTCCTCTCGTATAACACAACTTTAGACTGTCCAAAATTATAAAAAATATATATAGGGGAGAGTGGGGCTGGTTGGCCGCTTTTTCATTCTGGGATTTTTTATATTTTCCAGGTGCTTTGAAAAAAAAATCGAATTGACCATTTCGAAGGTACAACCCTTGACTATCTATAGGGAAAGTTTAGAATTTTTTAAATTATATTGTAAAAAGTTGTAAAACACTGCGGGAAAAAGCGGCCAACCTGCCCCGACAGCGGGGCAGGTTGGCCGAACTGTTTATGTTACAAGTGCGTGGAAAGTGGCACATTCTGCACGCGACGCGCGCGGGATGGACCACTTTCCACGCACTTGTAACATAAAATAGAGTGTGTAACACGTATACTCTCCATTAATTGTAACAACAAGTACATTCAATAACCATACAAGTTTTTTACTGTATTTATTTACTTACCACTCTCGAAAAGAAACAAATTGCGATTTTGCCAAAATGACGCAGCATAAATGAACGAAAATACAGTCACGTATTTATCTCTCACTAATACACTAAATTTCGTAGAGAGAGCGCCACTTATCACTTCTATCATTTTCAAACAGCCAGTCGGCCAACCTACCCGACGGCCAACCAGCCCCACTCTCCCCTACATTATGTAATTTATTTTAAAGTAAATAAACTTCATCTCAGTCATTTTTCGATAGAATTGAATATTTTCAACATTGTTTTAAAAAGCAGAGTTACCGAAAAATGCAATTTTTACAAAAATTACACTGTCGAATATATTGGTCGTAGGCAGAGATGCCAGTTTCAAGCCGCTTACAGCATACGCACACAAGCGAGAAGCCGTGTACGTGTGCGCTCGGCATTCGGCCAGCTTCGAGCGGCCGAAGAGCGCAGATATACATCTGCCGTCTCTTTCTTGCTCGAGCTAACATCGCCAGCCACGAGAATCGTAAAATCCTATTGTACTCGGCTCGCGCGTCTTACTCGCATTTTCGCGTTTTTTTTTGCATTAGGCGCGAGACATTATCGTGTCTCTTGATTATGTCATAATTAAAACGTAAAAATTATTAATTAAATAAATCTTTTAATTATATTGGAATTTAGCTTGTATGTACATAAGAGATATAAAATAAATACATTTATAATACATTTATTTAAATATATTTGAACAACTAATTTTCTTCAAATATAATATATAAGAGCTAGTAAATTTCATTACAATCTCTGCTGTAATAAACTCTTTTAATATATTCATTAAAGACTTATTGTTAGGGTAAATATTTACCTTTACACAACCCCCGCCAATGACTTTGACCTTGACATATGTTGTCAAGGTCACCCTCCTGAGTAACCTTCAGAAGGTTTTAACCGTCGCTCGTTTTTTTATTAAAAAGTTATTCACAAAAAAAGTTTGGAAAATATAGCAGTTATTTTAACGGGATAGAAGTACACATGTAAGCGGGAGAGAGCAAAATATCCATTTGCATACCCCTTAGCTTTTAATGATAAATATATCCTATATAATATATCAAAGTACATGAGAGGTGCAAGGGGAGGACAATTTAAAAGTTATAAACAAAGAAGTTTAAAAAATTTACAAGTTTGTGTCAGTGCTAAAGGAAGTAATTTGCTGAGTATGTGTATAGACAGTACACATGTGAGGGGGGAGGAGATAGCCCCTCCCCCGCAAGCAGGGGGGTTGGGGGTGGATCTCGGATCCCGTGAAAAGTTGCATTGTGCAATTTTATCAAAAATATGGCACAATTTATTCATTAGTAATTGATACATTAATTAATGGAAAAAAACTATAATTATTTCAAAAAATTGCGGTATTCTTTCATTAAGATGATACTGTTTCTTAAACAAAAATTTAGCTATGTAATTTATATAATGTTTTTGTTTTATGTCAAAACGAAGCAAAAGCAGCACGCATATTGTTCTATATTTTGTGTATGTACACTTAACACAGAATTTACAAAATTCTCAGAATAATTTACAGTCTGATGTATGTAATTAAAATCATTCAAAGATCTGTATCCTTTCCAACAGTCACTATAGATTATTGTGCCAGGTTTAATACGTTGCTAAATGATTGTAATTAATGTATTTGCAGTACGATCTTTTACTGGAATAATAAATGTGCAACTATGTTACAAACAAGGTTTATCAGTTTGAGTTTTCAACTTTTCACGCGAACCGAGGTCCACCCCTTTCCCGCTCATATGTGTACTGTCTATACACACATCAGAACATATATCAGCAAATTACCTCCCTTTGTAGTGACATAAATTCGTATATTTTTCAAACTTTTTTTGTGAATAACTTTTTAATAAAAAACGAGCGACGGCTAAAACCTTCTGAAGGTTACTCAGGAGAGTGTCATATGAGGGCAACATATGTCAAGGTCAAGGCCATTGGCGGGGACTGTGTAAAGAGAATTATGTTTAGGCGAATATTTGTATCCGGGCGTAACGCTCCGGTTCGCCTGGGGCTGCGTTCGACCCCGACAGGGATCCGACGTGCACGTAATTAACGACACAGTTTTTTATGGATGAATGCACAACAAACAATTTTATTCCGTCAGTTTCTTAGAGTACAATTTTAATGAGCGCTCTCGGACGAGAGTGGCAATCAAGCGCACGTGATTCAGCGGTGTAAGAGGCACGTGACGCGGAGCTGTCCTTTGGACGCGGAGGCGTTTGAGGGGTGCAATTCGCGTGTTGCAATTTGAATGACGCGCACTAGCGGCGTATGCGGTTATTGCACTTGGTTTTGGAACACGACGATAGAATATTCACAATGGCGAAGCACTCAGGGCGACTTACACGCAGAGTTCCCTGATTGCGGAGGCGAGGGTGAATTGCTGCACGCACTAACGGCGCGATGATTATCGGTGCTCTCGATGAGCAGTTAACCCGTGTGCACGACGGTATGTGTGAGACCGCGTAAAACGGGAAGAACGTGAGCGGATACACGGCGGTATACCACCTCGTCAACCGGAGTAATGCTATACTTTGACTGAGACCGGAGCTCTCGCGTTTCGAGAGCTTTCGGGCGCGCGACGCGTATCGACCAATCATTCGCGGTTTTGAGATCACGCGATCGCGGCATGACAGGATCGATACGCGTCGAACGCGACTTCGTGGTGAGGGTTGACGCGGGGAGCGGTGCGAGATCCCTTCGTTTGGAGGGCGACTGCCTGATGGCGTCACTGTACGGTATCGATCCACGATCGCGACGTTACGGAACAGTAAATATTTACCATTCAGTTAAATTGGGAGAGAAAGATTACGATTTTGAGGTACAAATTGGGTTTCTTTTCTTTGCATTAACTCGTTAGTACAAAGTACTTATTACTTTTCTTTTAAGAAATTGGATATTCGTCGCACTTTAAATTTACTATATCTTTTGCTAGCGTTTTTAGACCTGATAATTTAGAATATGTAATTCAATTTTTCTGTATTAATAATTAAAATAAAAAAGATTATTTACATAAGTATTTATTACCTAGGTGTAACATAGTTCACAAAGATCATATGAGAAATATGAATAGAGACACCGTATCTGTAAGAGCCACTGTGTATCTGTAAGAGACTCTGTCTCTCATCATGCTCGTTGAAGACAAATGTATAAAAATATGTTTATTTTTCTCATATAATTTTTGTGAACTAAATCACACCTAGGTAATAAATATTTATGTAAATAATTTTTTTTATTTTAATTATTAATACAGAGAAATTAAATTACATATTCTAAATTGTCAAATCTAAAGACACTAGCAAAAGATATAGTAACCCATACAGCACAGATTGTTGCAGAAAGCTTTCAGAAAGATTTGAAACCTTTTTGGAAGCTTTCTGCAACAATCTGTGCTGTATGGGAAATTTAAAGTGTGACAAATATCCAATTCCTTAAAAGAAAAGTAATAAGCACTTGTAATGAGTTAATGCAAAGAAAAGAAACCCAATTTGTAACGCTGATAAATTCCCTCAAAATCGTAATCTTTCTCTCCTAATTGACAATTTAACTGAATTTATAAAATTTAATGAGAGACTCAAAGATAATGATAAACTAAGAGAAGATATGGTGAGCAAAATAAAAAAATAATATTTTTTAATTTGTAATTCTTTATGGAAACATTATACATATACTATAATACAGTACAACTAATTATATTTTTAAATATTGTTGCGCCCGTGCTGAGACACCCGTTGCGCGCTGAACTTCGCTTGAGAAGCCTGAACTCGCTCATGAATAGCTTCAAGCCGAAGCGCGATCCCTAACGACGGGATGTATTGATTTATTGATTTCACGACGACTGTCAGATTTACTTGGAGATCCGAACCGAACGAACCTGTTCTCCAATCTTTCTTGTATTATCGTTCTGAACCTTAATAAACCCGAGATCCTTCTTCCCAAAAAAGTGCTTCTTTTTTACGCGAGTCCGGGAGTGCGCGGCGCGAACGCGAGTGACTTTGCGATTGCGGAGCGCAGCTATTTTGGGGGCTCGTCCGGGATCGGACGAGCGAAGACAATGACGAGCACCGAGCCCACGACAGTTCCCTCGACGAGGAAAAGAGCGCGGATGGCGACTCCAAGGCCGCGTGCTCCTCAGCTCGAGACGGAGCAGACGGAGACAGAAATTCCCCGAGCCGGCCCGAGCGCCCCTCAGTTCTCTCCAGAGACGGAGATCCTGCGAGCCATGCTGCAGGAGATGCGGATGATGCGTGAGGAACACGCGGCATTGATGCGACAGCGGGAAGCGGAGCCACAGCATCGAGAACTCCCGCAGCTAAGTCCCTTTTCATTTAACGCGACCGGAGATACGAGAGCGCGGGCCGCCGCGGTCGCGGAAGTGACGCGTGGAAATCCCGTAGAAGCGAGAGCGCGAACCGCCGCAGAAGAAACGCGCGGAAGTAGTGCTCGTACAGAATTAGGCTTCAAGTTAAAGCCTGACACGTTTGACGCCGCTGCGAGAATTCCTCTCCCAATTTCTTCTCATCGCGCGCGCAAATAATTGGGAGGACGCGTCAAAATCTGTTGCGTTGGCCGCGAGTCTTAGAGGAAAAGCGCGGACGGTATTAGAGTCGGTTGAAGATTTAGAAAGCTTGTGTTTCGAGGAACTGAAATCGAAATTAGAGTTACGTTTTGGCGAGGGAGGCTTGTTGCAAAATTTTTATACGCAATTCACGGGTCGCAAACAGAGAAATGGAGAAGATTTGGCTTCTGTTGGCGCAGAATTGGAAAGACTGTTGCGATTAGTCTACCCGGAATGTCCTTTCGCGGTTCGAGACAAAATCGCGTGTGCGCAATTTGTTTCGGCTTTATCTGACGGCTTTTTGAGGAGGACTCTTCAGTTGGAAGGAGTAACCTCCTTAAAATTAGCGATAAAGAGAACGAAGGCCGTCAAGGGGGCATATACCTTTCTCGGATAAAAAAAAATAGCATATTTCATGATTTTTTTCCGGCAAAAGTATAAAAGATATGAAGATCGGGTTTGTCGCAAATGAAAGTACGTGTTTTAGAGTGCATTTTCTGATTTTTGTTTTTTATTTGCGATGGAAGGTACTTCCTCTACAGCTTCTCGCCCTAAACCTTGCATGTTTTTGCGGTACCAGCGAAATCTCTGAGCTGGTTCATCTGAAGACAAAAAATAAAAAAAGGTCTTAAAGTTTATGATATTTTCTAGTCCCTGACGGATGCTTTTTGCAATTTTTTAATTATTTCTATTTGTTTTTTAAGAAACAAAATGAAAATTTTGGCTAAAAATCGATGTCACAAGTTTGGAAGTCCGTCATTTTGTTAGAAATCAAAATTTCGGAAATCCCATCCGTCAGGGACTAGAAAATATCATAAACTTTAAGACCTTTTTTTATTTTTTGTCTTCAGATGAACCAGCTCGGAGATTCCGCTGGTACCGCAAAACCCTACATGACAAGCAGGGCCTAGGGCGAGGGGCTGTAGGGAAAGGGGTTTCCATCATTAATAAAAACCAAAAATCAGGAAATGCACTTAAAATATGTACTTTCATTTGCGACAAACCCGATCCTCGTATCTTTTATATTTTCGCCGGAAAAAAATCGTGAAATATGCTATTTTTTTGGTCCGAGAAAGGTATATGCCCCCTTAAGGCCATACAGGGGGAGAATTTCGGAGCCCGGCAAAGGGAAGGAGAATGTGAATTAAAATTGGAATAGAGAAACTAAATTTGATTTTTCTTTTGCATTTTATTGTTTTGTTTCTGGATTTAATTAATCTGTTCTTTTGTTTCTGCGTATAATGTTTGTTCTTTCGCAAAAAGAAGTTTGTAATTTTTGGGAGAGAAACACTAAGCAGAGCTTTTACGGCGTCATCACCAACAACGATAGCCGAGAATTTCGAAAGAAGACTGCCTCTCCCTCGGTTTTTGTGACTGAGGTTTTTCCGAGGGACTAGGGCGAATGCCGAGGCAGGGACTAGGGGAGTCCTAATATGAATGAATTTCGGTTAGAGACGATGGGTCCTCAGGAAGTTATTTCCCCCCCCCCCCTTGTCCGAAGACTTCGTAGAAGAGCGGCAATGTCGGCCGTGGAGATTCGGGACCGAAGAGAAGTTGCGCTGAGCATTCGGAGGACTATTCCCACAGAAGAGGATGGTTCGCCCTGGAGTCGGTGGGAAGGAGTCTGGCCAGCTCTTTTCCGGGAAGCCGGAAGAGGGAGAAACCCGTCTGGGGAAAAGAAGAGTCCTACGGCGAGGAACCAGGAGAAGGCAGTTCGGTAACCCAAGGCAGCAGCCCGGGGTAGAACAAGGAGCCGGCCTGGTGTCCAGGAAGCCGTGTTGTCTGGGCGTTGCCCTTCTGAAGATTGTCGGGACGACAATCTAGGAAGAAGGGGGGCAGTGTTGCGCCCGTGCTGAGACACCCATTGCGCGCTGAACTTCGCTTGAGAAGCCTGAACTCGCTCACGAATAGTTTCAAGCCGAAGCGCGATCCCTAACGACGGGATATATTGATTTATTGATTTCACGACGACTGTCAGATTTACTTGGAGATCCGAACCGAACGGACCTGTTCTCCAATCTTTCTTGTATTATCGTTCTGAACCTTAATAAACCCGAGATCCTTCTTCCCAAAAGAGTGCTTCTTTCTTACGCGAGTCCGGGAGTGCGCGGCGCGAACGCGAGTGACTTTGCGATTGCGGAGCGCAGCGCAACAATATTGTTTCCAGAATAACAATATTTGAAAATGCTCGGAATATGTATAAAGAAAGATAAAGTTGTTATACTAACAATAAGTTTTTAATGAATATATTAAAAAAGTTCATTACAGCAGAGATTGCAATGAAATTTACTGGCTCTTATATATTATATTTGAAGAAAATTATTTGTTCAAATGTATTTAAATAAATGTATTATAAATGTATTTATTTTATATTTTTTATGTAGGGGAGAACGAAGCACCATGAGCTACAAAAATTCAAACTCTGAAAAGTACCTTCAAATACAAGATTTTTTGTCTTATTTGTTGTGCCGTAACCGGGATAGTTCCGGCACAAGATTTGGAGATTCCGGGTCGGAGAATAAAGCTCGTCGCAATGTGTTAAATAATTAATTCAAATATAATTATCTTGTTTAAATTTACAATTGTCCCATTTATTTAACCTGTAGAGGCCACACTGGGGTTCAGTGGACCCCAGGCTATTTAAGCTAATTAAATTCTTAAAAGTGTACTATTTTGAGAGTAAAACGCAGGAAGTTTTTTTGTTTTATCTCAAAAATTGAAAATTTTGTGAAAAAGTCAAATTTTTCAAAAAAAAAATTTCTCGCGTTTTCTTAACATAAAAATTAAAAAAAAAGAAAAAAATTATTGGATTATAAAGAGGTAGTCTTAAACTAAATTCCAGTTCAAGGTTTGAGTCGATACATCAAAAAGAACGCAAATGACAACTGCGTGGGGTCCATTGGACCCCAGTGTGACCGCTACGTTATTTTTAGGAGGTGTGGCCTCTACGGGTTAAGTCCGATAATCGCGTTATACTCGAATGACGCTTGAAAATTTTAACGAGTTATAATATTGTAACAGGTATTGTGACGCACGTGCTCGTTTCGATTTTGATTTCCGACTGCTCGCCCGATCGTTCTATTCGGTGGTATTTATCATGTTGTAGTCGCGTTCCGTTGCTAACCGAGGTAGCGCCAACCTTACGCGGTCAGCGCAAGGCGCAAGGCGCTGACCTTCGCGTCAGCGTTTTTGGTTGTCCCGGAGTTGAACGCTCCGAGTTCCCGTGTCGGATTGCATCGGATGATCGGTCGTCAGTTTTTTCGGCATATATTCGATTGGGCTCTTGTCGCTAGGGTCGGATTACCAAGTAATCCGGCCCTCGATGTTGCCAAGTACAATTAATCCTTAATACGTTGTGCGCTCACAACATCCCTTCCCCCGCGGAAAAAGAAAAACTGCGGTATACGAAGTTTTTAGTTATTTCTTTATGTGTGTTTTTCTTTTTCTTGAGAGGTTACAATCTAATTTTCTTATATGCTAATACGTTATTGTTTTTACCCTTTAAATTCTTAGTGGTTTCTTTTTTTCTTTATTATATAAATGATTACAACTATAATACTTACTACGGTTACAATTACGATCGCGGAACCTATAGGATATACAATATTCTTATTTGCAAAAACGCTTGGTTGGTTATATTCCACTTCCTTTTTAATTTCATCTAGACTTAAACTTAATTTTATTAATTTTGACGAATTTCTGATTACTGGTTCTAACTTTATTTCCTTTTCGGAGTCTAATTTGTTGTCTAAAATTATACTTTCCTCTGTGGTATTTGTTACATTGAATTCCGGTAAATACATTTGTACATATTTAGTATGAATTCGGTTTTTTGTTTCGAAGAATATATCAGGTGTAGTTAATTTACAATTATCGCGCAATGTAATTTTTCCGGTTTTTTCAATTTTAATTTTATTTTCTGGAAGTTTATCACTTTGAATTATTATTTCTGATATTTTTGGAATAGAATATAACCATGTTTGAGGTTCGGTTAATGTTATCCAGAATGTTACATTTAAAAGGATGTGACGTTGTCTACGGTTTTCTATGTATCTAGGCGCTTTTATAAAAAGTTGCACTTTGCTTGGTGCATTTGCAGTTATAAAATACACAAGAAATACTTTGATCGCATATAACTTTAGTAGTTTCTGGCGTACATTTGTTTAAATTGCTTTCCTTTAATATTAGATAATTATGATTTTCTCTAGGGTTCTAGTAATGTGAATACATTATGGTCGTTGTGTATTGGTACGGGTGTAATTTTTATAATTTCGTATATCGGGTATGCTACTATTAGAAACGCGAGGATAGTATACACGTTTGAATTGTCGTAGTACGCGCTTACGTCTACGTATTTTTGGATAGTGTTCCAGTTTTCTGAATTTTAAATGGGAAGTTTAATCCTCTTGTTAAGTGTGAGGTTGCTTCCTTTAATTCTACGATTATATTCTCTATTGGAAATACGCGTGTAAGTAACATGTTATTTTTTGCATATGTTAATTAGTCTGTAATATCGTTTATGTCTGTCGTGAGGTCAGCTAGGATAGCGGTTATCAATAGTATTTGTTCATCTATTTCCTCTCGGTATGAATTGGTCGTGCAGTTTCATTGTAATGTTTGCCAGTTTGTTATGTGATAGCATTTGTTCTAATTTTTCCATGTGGCCTAATGTGGAATTGATGATCTTCAGTTGGTTCTTTGCTGCGTTTTGTAGCTTTTGTTGCTGATTATTAACCTTAGAACGCACAAAAGGGGTAGATTTCGACCCCAGGCGAACTTTGAACTACGCTCCTGAGCTAGCGAGTGACATTATGGACTCAGGACCTAAATCATAATTTATTTCAACTCTCTAAAAGTAGGGCTATGTCAGGTGCAGCGTTAGTTGTTCGCTGGCAGTGAGGTAGCACCGTCGCAAAGCGTGCGTGGGGTCGTTATTGAACCATGTTGTGCGTTGCCGTTTGTGTTTCGTCGGTAAGCTATTCATATATTTTTTGCTAGAATCAATATATTTCATGTATTATTACGTAATCTGAGCATAGTTAGTCATAAATATTATTTAAGGCAAAATATCACACAACTTAGTCGGTAAAAATCCCGTTGCCTATAGAAGATTCACATTTCGCAGAAAATGGCTGGGCGATATAATTTGAGACTTATATCATATTTTTTACTATTTTGTATCAAATAAAAATAAAATAATACTTAAAATACAATTTTTTATAGTTTTTTTATCGACTTTTTCCATATTTCAACTTTGCGACTTTCTTCATTTTTATAGTCCCAAATAAATATATTTTTTGAACAGAACATAGCGACAACAATTTTTTTCCAATAGTCTAATGTGTTTTCTTTAAAACCCCGTTTGAATTTTAAAAATCGTTTGATTAGAAAAAAAAAAGATACAAAGAGTGATCACAAGATCGGACCCATTTTTTCGCATTCAATTTTGGTCATAAAATAGGTACCAAACGAAAGGTCTTGTCAAGCTGATTACAGATATGTTAGTCTCAGAGTGTACCTATTTACCGTTCCAGAGATATCGGGCTCCAAAAATTCCAAAACCAATAAATGGCGCCACTGGCTAGTCAAACGCATTCGGCTGCCGAGCCGAAAGCGAGGGCGGCAAATCACACGAGTTGTTACTTTCCTCCCTAGGGAGGAAAGTGGCTACTTTCCGTCCGCTATGCCACCCTGGCGTGAAATTGGCCGCTTTCGCCCCTCTCTACAGGTATGGAAAGTCGAACTTTCCGTGGAGGTGTTGTGAAAAGCTCATTTCCCGCATAATTTTCAATTGACTAGCCAGTGGCGCTTCCTGGAAAAATAGAAAAAATGCGTCCGAGGCATCGCGCGTGTAAACAAAAGGCGCAAGCTAGAGGAGGGGGGGAGCGCTCGCCCGGCGAAACCAGTAGCGCAGAGACCACGAAAGCTATCGGTCTCCTCAAAAGGACAATAAAGATTATTCTTTTTGTACTGACCCGAGTCGTATATCCTACCCCGAGGTTGACATTACCAAGAACGTTCATAACAGGTACCATCTATTGGTTTTGGAATTTTTGGAGCCCGATATCTCTGGAACGGTAAATAGGTACACTCTGAGACTGACATATCTGTAATCAGTTTGATGAGACCTTTCGTTTGGTACATACTTTATGACCAAAATCGAATGCGAAAAAAATGGGGCCATTTGCCTATGGACATTTGTGATCACTCTTTTTGTTTAAAAAAAGAGATTTTTGCTGATTTTCTGCATTTTTCGATTTTTAAAGCGATTTTTCACTAACTAAACTTGTGTAAAATTAAATTTATCGCATACCATTCTCTTCTTTATTAAAAAAGAAAGAAATTTATGTACTATTAAGGCCCTTTATCTCTGTAGGACCGGATTTACGATAAAAAAAAGCGTGGGGTCGATATTGACCCCTGTTGTGCGTTAGAAGATAAAAAATACATATGTGCGTTCTAGGGTTAAATATTTGTATTTGCTCGTTGATTATTTTTGCATCTTCAGCATCATTGGTACCAAATAAAGTTTTACTTATCTGGCCGATGGCATTGATTAAACCTCGCTTAATTACGGGTGATTTGTAAATTGTTTGTAGATGTTCTAGGGCGCTTGTCGTTCTATCGTTTTTTTTTTAGTGGTTCGGAGAGCAATCTGACATGTATTTTTGATGTCTCCAGTGGCATAATTGCAAGTTCTTCGGTGTGCCCTAAGTATCTTTGAAGCTGTTGATGTCTGACGTTTAATGCGGTTACGTCTATGCGTATCGCTAATTTCCACGTTGTCTTCGTTTCTCTGCAGGTGTCCGATTCTCTCGAAATAGATACCTGGCTCGTTGATAAATTGCGTTATCTCGTACGGTGGGCGACGCTCCTGTTGTGAGGTGCTGACAGAGGATGAGCATCGTTATCCTGCAATAGAAATACTTTCTAATTTTTTATAAAAACCTTTAATCTGCCGCGTATACATCGACATCGAGGCCGCAAATAAGAGATGAAGCGGTTTTGATACCAGCTGAATCGAATCGTAGAGCCATCTACGGTTTACGTAGATGGACAGCATTGTACTTTTCACGCAAAACGAAGTTCACCCTACCCCACTCCACTCCTGCATTCAGGGCAAAACGAGATCTACCATTGTACGGTTCGGGTTTTCAACTTTCAACGCGAAGAGACCCCCCCACCCACCCCTACCTGCGGGAAAGGGGCAGCAGCCCGGGCGTGCGACAGGACGCGCGCGGTGCGGACGGCAGCGCGGGCGTGCGACAGCATGCGCGCGGCGCAAGCGGCAGTGCGGGCTCACGCCCGCTACGCGGCGCATCACCAGTATCCTTTGCTCGTAATTAAAGTTTGACATCGATTCCTATAACTAGAGCCGCAAGGTTTCTCCAGCTTTTTCAGGATCTCCAGTCAGGGCGTGCTCACTACCCGGGTCTCTGACATAATAACCCTTTTGATTACGGAGTGTGCTTCTCTGGGGCCTTCGTTCATACCTGCTTTGCAGGGCTATAACTTTCCCTGCCGCAAAAAGTATCGACGGGCAGTATCGAATTCGGTGGAGACCAAGACACTGCCTTTTCCGAGTCCGATTCTGATTCCTGTACCTGGGGCCAAGACTGAGGGTCCGTTCCCGATTTCCAAGGTGGAGACTTTCTTGCCGTGGAAGCTATACCTTATCGACCTGCCGACCCGAGTACCGAGTTATTTTTAACATAGATGCGAGCTGTCACTACTTAGTGGGTATTGAGATTACTTTTTGATTAAATCTATTATCTAGTGCGTATTGAAACTTTAAAAGGAAGAATTTATAAAATACTTTTTTAATCGATTTTGTTCTTGTTCTAACAAGGAAATTCACGGAAGTGTCTCTCTCCGATTTTGATGAGTTTTTAGTATGTTATTCTCTAGATCAAAATAAGGAACACGTATTTTGAACACGTGTTTAGGGGATGAAACACTCCTTTGAAAAAAATCGGTTTTTCTTTTTTGGGCTGAATATCTCCAAAACTATAAAAAATAAAAAAAATTTTTAAAGCAAAAGTTGAATGGTTTGAAAAGCACTTTAGAATGTACCAAAATAAATTTTTTTATTTTAATTTTTATATTTTTATAAAAAATAAAAGGACCCCGCACAAAACCACGTGAAAAAGCCTTTCGGTCAAATTGGATAAAACTTTGGGAACCAGTAGTTCATGTGATGCTGATCAAAAGTCTCCGTGCGCGAAGTCCGAAAATGGCCAGTTTTCGAGATACGAGGGGTCAAAAGTTGGGAATATGGCCAATAGATTTAGCTTACATGGGCTATCTACGCACGCATCGACGGCACCTATTGAGACGGAACTTGTTCCGCACTGAGATAGGACTTGTCCAGAGGATGTGTGAAGACTATCCGGATGAGCAATAGCTACGCAACATTCGTGCAGCTAATATGGCCAAATCACTCCCTTACGAAAAAGTAGTACTAGCAATCAGTACTCAGTACTGAGTGATCAGTACTCGTAGTATTGAGAGTATTAGTATGTTAATACTCATGAATACTGCAGAATGGTCAGTACTGTGTCTGTCAGTGCTTACTAGTACTGGCAGTACTACAAGCAATAATACTCATTAGTACTTCAAAGTATTGAAGTAGTCAGTACTTTATCAGATTAATATTCGGAGTACTATTATGATAGTACTGCCAGTACTGTAAGAACTAATAGTACTGACCATTCTGCAATATTTATGAGTATTAACATTGACATAATACTGTCAATACTACGAGTACTGATCACTCAGTACTGAGTACTAATTGCTAGTACTACTTTTTTGTAACGTATCTTGGAATCACTAAATTAATAAAATACTAGATTAACACACTAAACTATCAATATGACGTTATTTTAATATTATCTTGACTTTTTGTTCTACTTGGATAGTACTGCGCAAGTACTGCGCCTGTACCACACGTTAGTATCCCACGATTATGCGATAAATACTAAAAGAGTACTAGGGGGAGTACTGGAGGGAGTACTGGGGGAAGTACTAGGGGGAATACTGGAGAAAGTACTGAAGGGAGTACTGAAGGGAGTACTGAATGAGTATTGGATGAGTACTGGAAAGGAGTACTGGCGAAGACAGTATGGTCGAATTTAGTAGTACCTTGAGTACTTATGTTTCCAGTACTTTCACCAATACTTTTTCCAGTATTAAAACCAGTACTACTTTTTTATAAGGGACTGACATGACCAGATCGAGTATACGGCTTGATGGCGCAGTGATACGAGGAGATTCAATGAAGAGGCGGACAAAATATCGTGAACTGTACTCAAAGGAAGTTTTTTTTCGAGAGAGAGCAAGCGTTGGATATTACAAGACATGTAGTACCAAAAGAAAAAAAAAACTATGACGCTATTGCCAACTGCATTTTAGGCACTACTGCCACCTATCAGTCCAACTGCCACGATTTTCAAATCATTTACTAACACCCCCCCTTGAACAGATAATCGTGGGCTTCTTACAAAAAAAAAAAAAATAAACCCATCTCCTTCATGCATTCTTGGAACTTCGGTTTCGGTAAGGCCTTGGTTAAGGCGTCTGCCATCATCTTCTGTGTGGTGGTTCTGACGATGGAGACTTCCCCTTTCCTGACTAGGTCCCTCAGAAAATGGTGGCGGACATCGATGTGTTTAGAACGGCGTCGATATCCACCGTCTCTTGCAAGGTCTACTGCCCCCTTGTTATCGCAAAAGATTTTAGTGGGTTGCGATATCGCAGAGGGGTCAATTTCACTCAACAAATGGCGCAGCCACAGTCCCTCTTGACTAGCACTGGATAAGGCCATGTATTCTGCCTCTGTTGTTGACAAGGCAGGAGTTTTCTGACGCTCGCTTTGCCAGGATATAGCGCCTCCCTGGAGTCTGAAGAATGTTCCTGAAACCGAACGACGTTCGTCCTGATCGTTCGCCCAATCCGCATCGCTAAAACCTTCCAAGCTTGCGTTTCCGTCACGGCTATATTCCAGCTTTAGATCCTTAGTGCCTTTGAGATACCGTAAAATTCGCTTAACGGCGATCCAATGAGGCTTGCCTGGCTTTTGGTTGAAACGGCTAACTAAACTGATGGCTTGAGCAACGTCGGGTCGGGTACCCAAACTGGCGTATAAGATGCTGCCTACCGCCTCCTGGTAGGGTACTGAGTTCATGTCCTCAAGTTCTTCGACTGTCTTCGGAGCCATTTCTTTAGTCAACACTTGATGTTGACTTAACGGAGTATTTGCAGGATTGGCCTCATCCATATGAAACTTCTCCAATATCCGTTGTATATAGGTGCTCTGATCTATCCATATCTTGCCTCGTTGTCGATCTCTTTCTATCCTTATTCCGAGAAAATTTTTTATTTCTCCTAAATCTTTCATTCTAAATTTATTCGCTAAGGATTCTTTAGTCTCTATCATAGTATTTATATTATTCGTTAAAATCATGATGTCATCCACGTAAACAGCTATTATTATTATCTTTCCACCCTCAAACTTGTAGTAAATGCAGGGGTCTGCCTTCGATTGTTGAAAACCCATCTTCTTTAACGTGGAGTCCAACTTCTCGTTCCATGCTCTTCCACTTTGTTTTAGCCCATACATAGCCTTTTGGAGCTTCCATACCTTGCCTTCTTGTCCGTCTTCGATCATCTCTTTGGGTGGACGCACGTAGATGTCGTCATCTCCTTGAAGATATGCAGTTGTTACATCCATATGATGTACTTCGAGGTCGTGTTTGACTGCTAAGGCAAGTAGTAGTCTAACTGAATTATATCGAACCACCGGAGAATATACTTCATTATAGTCGATACCTGTTACCTGTGAACATCCTCTCACGACCAATCGAGCTTTGTACCTTTCGATTTTTCCCGCGGCGTTCACTTTGGTTTTGAATACCCATTTGGTATCTAGAATTTTCTTGTCTTGCGGAGGGTCGACCAGTGTCCAAGTTTGATTTTTTTTCAAAGATTGTATTTCATCGCGCATTGCCTGCATCCAGAAACGACGATCTGGTCCATTTAGTGCTTCTTCTGCGTTGACTGGATCCGTAAAGACGTCACTTGTAGTCAAGTAGGTAAGAAAATCATCTCCATAATCTTTCGGTTTCCGAGTTCTCTGTGATCTTCTAGGCGCAGGTTGCATCGGAGCGCGGTCTTGAATATTGGCTGTCTGATCTATTTCAGTCTCATCTTCCGTGTCATTAGACTGCTCTGATAGTTCTCCAGCCTCTGGGATTTCCGCTTCTGAATCAGCGTCAAAGTAATTATCTTGTCCAGATTCGTTGCTTGAAATTGCCTCGGCGTCTTCTTCTTGGTCGTTTCCCTCGTTGTGGTCCTCTTCAACGTTGTAGAAGGGTTGTTCAAATTCCCCGTTATTTTCGTCTTCTTCTTTCGATGTGTCTGCAGTATTCTGTGTAGTTTCGTAAAAAACAACATCTCTACTTCTAAAAATCGTTCTTGTAGCTGGATCCATTAAACGATAACCCGTTGAATCAGTACAATATCCAACGAAGATGCATTCTCTGGCTTTCGGATCCCATTTTTGTCGTTTCTCTTTCGGGATATATGCCAGGGCTCTACAACCAAATACACGAAGATGCGCAAGATCCGGTTTTTTTTTGTATCCACGCCTCTTCCGGTGTTATGTTCTTCAATCCTTTCGTCGGCGACCTGTTTATGAGATAAGCTGCCGTAGATACAGCCTCGGCGCAATAATACACGGGTAGATTTGATTCAATCAGCATGGATCGTGCTTTTTCTACTAAAGTGCGGTTCATTCGTTCGGCGAGCCCGTTTAGCTGCGGGGAATACGGAACCGTAAGCTGATGTTTAATCCCTGAGCTTCTTAATATCCTTTCTAGATTTTGGTTGACGTATTCTCGCCCGTTGTCTGTCCTTAATTTTTTAATTCTCCGACCAGTTTCGTTCTCGACCTGAGCCTGAAAATCTTCAAAACAACTTACAACCTGATCCTTTGACTTTAAAAAATATACGAAAACCTTCCTAGTCTTGTCGTCTATCAGAGTTAAAAAATATTTCGATCCTCCGATGGAAGCGTTCTCCATTGGACCGCACAAATCTGAGTGTACCAACTCCAGGATCTGTGACGCACGCGTTCCCTGTTGGTTAAAGGGTAGACGACTCAGCTTACCTTTCACGCATGAAGTGCAAGTCTGAAGATCAGATTTTTCGTTATATTTTATTCCAGTAGCCATCCCTTGGCTTAGTAGGAGCATGCTTCGACGATTTATGTGACCAAGACGTTTGTGCCATAATTCTTCAGCGAGTTCGCATGTAGCCGTATATACCTGAGGCTCTGACGCTGTGTCCAGTTTGTATATACCATTTTCTTCGCTCATAGTCGCTACCAACTTTCCGCTTGAATTGGTGATTTTGCTGCCACTCGGTGCGAATGTAACTGAAAAACCTTTGTTTACTATTTTATATACGGAAAGTAAATTTATCTTGCTATCGGGTACGTGCAGAACGTCTGTAACTTTGAATGTCTCAGTGTCATTTGATGTGACAACTCGCAGTTTGGTGTTTCCAATTGCCTGAGCTTTGATACGACCGCTTGCAGTTGAAATGAACGTATCCGTTTTACCGTTGATCTTCTCGAAGCATTCGTCGCTGGAGATAACATGTGTGGAGGCACACGAATCCACATACCAGGTTGATGTATCTGTACAATCCGAAGTGTAAAAAGCGTAAAACGTTTTTTCTTCTTTCGACTTGTCATTCTTATCTTTGTCGGTTTTTTCTTTATTTGATCCCGAGCTTGAGGCCTTCGTTTTATTGCCACCTGAATCGTGATTGCCGATCCTCTTTGTACATTCTTTTGCGAAATGTCCATGTCCGTTGCATCTGAAGCAGCGAGGTCCCTTGCTCTTCGCTTTAGATTTATCTCGTTTTGTATAAAGTGCCATGCCGCTCTCCTTGTTCTTCACTTCCTGTAGGATCTTCATTTTTACCAAGTCAGCTGAGATTTCCATTCCAGAGCCTTCCAAGGCCATAATCATGGGTCTGTACTCATCGGGAAGTCCGGCTAATAATAACGATCCTATCCATTCATCCGGTACATCAAGGTTAGTGCTTCGTAACTGATGTGCTGCAGTTATGATTCTGTTCACGTATTCGTCCACCGTGGGACAGTCTGCTAGTTTGGTCGTTGTCATTGTCTTTATTAGGCCAACTCTTCTCGTGAGACCTGAGTCTTCGAACGCCTTTTGAAGACTTTCCCACACTTCTTTTGCTGTAGACAAATCTCTCACATGCACATAAAGCATTGGATCTATGCTTAGAATAATTCTTGCTTTGGCACGACTGACCTTGCTAGCGTTCGCGATATATTCCTGTTGTCCTGTGACGCATCCCCATAGGTCCTCGATTTCCAGGACGGCCTGCATGCTTATTTTCCACGTCTGGTAGTTCTCTCTACCTTTCAGACGCTCAGTCGGGAACGGATGTACGGACGATTGCGGTGTCGACATTGTATGTAGTCACCCGCCTGAAGAGGTTAGTTTCTCTATTCGTTCGTACCTGACTCTCTCGACTTGAACGGAAGCAGCTTGTTAATACCTCAGTCGTATATTTCGTTTCTCGCACCACGATCTGGGCCCATAACCTGATGGCGCAGTGATACGAGGAGATTCAATGAAGAGGCGGACAAAATATCGTGAACTGTACTCAAAGGAAGTTTTTTTTCGAGAGAGAGCGAGCGTTGGATATTACAAGACATGTAGTACCAAAAGAAAAAAAAACTATGACGCTATTGCCAACTGCATTTTAGGCAATACTGCCACCTATCAGTCCAACTGCCACGATTTTCAAATCATTTACTAACACGGCTTTTGACTTGCACTACCCGTTCTCAGCGCTACCCAGAATCAACGGCGTAGACGTGACGGGTGTTTGATCCCTTGTGCGTGTGTGCGTGTGCATGCTCAAAAAAAGTTAAAACAACCTGTCTCCAAAGCGCGGATCTAGCCCGCGGCTGGTCTAGGTTCGAAGGAGGCGCGGAGGAACAGAAGCGAGGCAGGGAGTGGCAAAACGAAGCGACTCGTATGATATAAATGAAACGTTTATTATAATAAGAAGCAGGCGGGTGTACAGAATAAATGCACGCAAATCTACAAAAGGCGATGTAAGCGTATGTACAGAATGAGTGCACGCGGATGTACGGAAGCACCGTCCGGCGCGAATTGGAGCTCTCGCGGGATGGCACTAGCGGCGGGCCGGCTTAGCGTACGATCGCGACGGATGCGTGGCGGGTCGCAGGAGGCGCACAGTGGTTCAATTTACAAATCTAGCTGGACAAAATTATTTAAGAAAGAAATAAGTCGTATTTATAATTAATGCAACATTGTTTATAAAAAAAACTATGTAATATAAAAGTAAACATCAAAAAATCAAAATTGTTGCGAGCACATTTTTTCCAACGCTGACTAACTGATATTACATATGAGTGCAAACGTCTTAAT
Source organism: Temnothorax unifasciatus (assembly GCA_030770225.1). NCBI lineage: Eukaryota > Metazoa > Arthropoda > Insecta > Hymenoptera > Formicidae > Temnothorax > Temnothorax unifasciatus. The sequence goes on along the minus strand of JASTWK010000895.1, from coordinate 40,044 downwards.
TCTTTCAACATGGGTTCAGAACAATTATTTAAATTAAACTTAACTTTTGAACAGTCTATTAATGTCCTTTCACAATTCATATTATCACTCAAATTAAAATCACAACTCTTCAGCCAGTCAAATAGCTTTCTCCTATTAACGTGGAATTGTCTACCTTCAAAGAAAAAAAAATATATTCCTTAAATTCGCAAAAATACACACATTAAACTACTATCAATCAGATCTACATGAATAATTTTATCAAATAAAACCAAACTCATGATATACAAATGCATACAAAAGTTTTGCTGTTCTCACAAATTTACAATATTCTCGAAAATATGTAAAGAAAAATTAACAAACTGCTTGTATTTTTTTTACCAAATTAATAACTAATCAAAATGAAACAAAGGATAAAAATGTGAAATATGTACCTGTCTCAAGAGTATTTATCATAAAAATAATTATTTCGAAGTTAAGGTTAACCAAAATATCCATTCAACGCAAGTGCTCGTAATAATAGTATATTGTGCACAAGGGGCGAAAGTAGCGTTTTTCAGACGAGTGTGAAGTTTGCTGCCCGAGCCGAAAGCGAGGGCGGCAAATCACACGAGTCTGAAAAGCTTTCGCCTCGAGGTGCACACGATATTTTTCACAATATTTTTACAGAAAGTTCGATTTCCATGCCTAGGGACTTTTCTAAGGGCCATTTCAATGGGTACGTGCCACGTGAACCTGCAGAAGTGACCACAATACCACCCTTCTCTCAGCCTGACTCCACCTCACACCTCTCACAGCCATCACCTATTCCTGTTTCTAATAAGGCTGTTGGAAAACGTCGTACTAGATACACCAACGTTAAAAGGAGGAAGCAACTTAAAGATGCGGCAAGAAAATATGCGCAGAATAATCCCGAGGTACACAGAGCAGTGGTGGTGGGCAGGTACCAACAAAATAACCCCGAGGTGCACAAAGCAGCGGTGGGCAGATACCAACAAAATAACCCCGAGATGCACAGAACAGCGGTGGCCAGGTACCAACAAAATAACCCCAAGGTGCACAGAGCGGCAGAGTCTCGATATGAACAAAGCAATCCTGGAAGACGAGTAGAAAGGCGAGCACTTCCGTGGAAGGTTAAAGCTCACTCAGGCATGGCATATGATCCTGACGTGGCTTATGAGGCAGACAGCACTATAGCTATGGGTACCATGAGCCACAAGTGCCGTACTGACACTCCCCGGAAAATTCTACCCTTATTTCATATACTTTTGGTAAAAATTCGGTTTAGGAGTTTGGGCTGGGCGTTGATGAGTCAGTCAGTCATTCAGTCAGTCAGTCAGTCAGTCAGGACATCTTCCTTTATATATATAGATATAATTTATATACATATATATAAAATATTTATCATGTTAGATATAATCACATATAATTATATATAAAATCGCCATTAGATATAATTAGATATAAAAAATGGCCCGATATAATTGTATATAATTACATATAACCACATACAATTATATATAACCATATATGGTTATATAATTATATGTGATTATATGTAATTATATACAATTATATACAATTATATCAGGCCATTTTTTATATTTAATTATATCTAATGTCAATTTTATATAATCATATGTGATTATATCTAATCATTTTTTCTCGGGCAGCTACCTCTCTGTAATACTCATCGTATAAAACTAACGCAGGCAGTAACTAAACAAAAAATAAAAATGCACAAGTAACTTTGATACGCCGCGCCGTAACTTCACGAAAAAAATTGTACGAACCTCATTTTTTTAATAGTTTGCTCTAAGACTTGATTCCGTTGTATCTGTTTGAATGAACAAACACAGCAAGACTCAGAAGGAGTGTCTCAGACAATCTTTTATAAATCGTTTATAAATAGTCATGTTCAAATTCGTTTTACTTGTATTAAAATCGTTCAAGAAAGATAGATAATATAATTTTATTTTTATAATTCAATACAGTACAGAGAAAGTGATAGTTCATTAGGAAATTCAATTAGTTTATTTTAGTTATTTAATTATAAAAACTTGACCACGGAAAATAACTCATAGATATACAAATTGTTTATTTTTTAAGAACAAAAAATTGTGTTTCTGAGTATTTCGAATAGACCGTAGATCTTCAAATATTAGGAAGTTTCAAAGATCTGGTCTCAGCTCTCATACGGAGAGAAACGTTCGCAATCGAAGTCGAGCTTATTATACGACGATTATCGGTTGTAAGCCGAATAATCGCCAAGGAAGAACTTCTGGCCTGTTCATATAACTGATCTTTTGGCTAGAATTCTAACCAGAGCCAAAAGGATGAATTGAGAAACACCAGTTATAGAACGAATAAATACCCAGCCATAAGTACTCCTGAATACTCTTACCGGTTTTTTGAAAAGATTAAAACGCGGCATCTGTTCCGGGCTGACAGATGGAAAATCTGGTGGTGTCCGAGATTATCCGAGAACGTCGTCCTGTCGCTATTGTCGTCGAGTTCCGGCGTTTCTTGATTTGTCGAATGCTTGCCGAGTCTTTCGCAGGGGGTACACGATCCCGGGCACGTACGTCGTCTCCGTTATCTGGATTCTCAGAATGCGAACGTGCGGCGAAAAGACTTTTCGTGTCTGAAAGTAATAATCGTAACGTCGTGCAGCTTGTCAAAATTAATGTTGTAGCAACAGCCGGAAAAGTTGTTTTTTAAGGGGTTCCTGGACAGGGGACAATTACCGACAAAAACAGTCAGAGCTCGTTCTTTGAAACGGCTTTATAGATCGCAAAATCCTTTTACAGGAGTAAAGTATAGGTACTGATGAAGAGTGGGAATATAAAAAATTAGTGATAATTGAAAAAAATGTAAAAATGCTGTCACTTCATAACCATATTTTCTAATATAAACAGTTGTATAAGTTATATGTACGAAATGAAATGTTCCCACTCTTCAGAATACGTGCACAAACAATAACGTACCGTTGAAATTGAGATTGAAAGCCTGGAAAAAAATTAGAGCTTCGAAGAAATCGTGTATATTTTCCACAAAAATATACACGCAGGCTTGTAAGCAGAGATGGCGCAGCAATCGAACAAAGACAGATGTCATTTCGTTAAACAAAGACAGATATAGGAAAAACAAAATTAGAAATGTTGACATTATCGACATCGAAAAAGTTTGGCCGTCACTCCAGGGGGTCGATTCTGTATCTTGGGACAAGGTGAAAATTACAAAAGTGAGGAAATTCACTAAAGACTCTACAATTTCATTTATCGAAATCTAGTAAATCTGTTCACTTTTGTAATTTTTACCTTGTCTCAACCTTGTGAAACTTGAACGTTGTTATTTCCATGCCACCGGTCGCGCCGGTCACTCAAATACTTCACGTAACATTCGCTCGACCTCCCTCCACTCCTCCACATCTCGCATCTCGTGATATTTTTAACAACGAATATTTTACGATAATCCTGTTTTACGGTTATCACGATATTTGCGAGAAAAATTTATTCCACCCCGTAAAATGTATCAAATTATGCAATTTTTGGAAACAAAACACATCCTTTCTTTTGAAGAAATGGCGGGAGGGAGAAAGATAAATTCAAAATCTTACCCTTTAAAATGGAGACAAATTTTTTCAAATACGACAATTTTTCACGGAGATATGCTTATTTAAAGTTATGCGAAATTTTGATATGAATTGAGTGTTGCGATAACTTTATTGACCAGAGTATACCAATCTTTATTTTACACATTGTTTTATTATTTTGTGCATAAAAATATGATAATAAGGTTATCGAATATTTCACGAGATATTTCATATTTTATTCTAACATACTTTCGTATAAAACATGAAATGTTTCAAAAATATAGATTTTTTCATTGTTGCGTATAAAGTCAGTTTCCATTAATCGCCACACATTTGAGGATATCGACATCGCGTATATCTATCGATCTTTAGTTTCGGCGTATGCCATGTTCCTTTCTATTTATCTGATGTAAAGTTAGTCGTTGCAAAACCGCTGTTTGAGTATTCTCGTATTAAAAACTGTGAAACTGTTATCGTCGTTTTACCTACCTATTCCTGTGTAACTCTGCTGTACAACAACATTAATAAATGTTATATTTATATATGCAGAATATATTAAAAAGAATCGACTTATGTAAAAAAATTTATGGTAATTATTTACAAAAGGGGCCTCCTCCCCGATGATCTTGACCTTGACATATGTTATCAAGGTCACCCTCCTGAGTGACCTTTAGAAGGTTTTAGTCGGCGGTCATTGTTTGTTAAAAAATTATAAACGAAAAAAGTTTGAAAAATATAGCAGCTATTTTGAGTATTGGTAGGCATAAATGACTGATATTACGTTTCTTTTTAAAGCAGAGAATACTTTATTTCGCGAGAAAGTCGCTGTTTTACCAAAACACAACATTTACAATCGACTAACTTTATCTTCTTTAATAACACCTCTATTTATATTTAATAACGCCACATGGGTTCGTGGCGCGCTTTACAAGCTCGTTTAAGTAGAGGAGTTAGTCGACTGTAAATGTTGTGTTTTGGTAAAGCAGCGACTTTCTCGCTAAATAAAGTATTCTCTGCTTTAAAAAAAAACGTAATATCAGTCATTTATACCTACCAATACTCAAAATAGCTGCTATATTTTTCAAACTTTTTTCGTTTATAACTTTTTAACAAACAATGACCGCCGGCTAAAACCTTCTGAAGGTCACTCAGGAGGGTGACCTTGATAACATATGTCAAGGTCAAGGTCATCGGGGAGGAGGCCCCTTTTCTAAATAATTACCAAATTTTTATTACAAAAATGCTAATTTAGAAAATAAATGTGTCTTTTAACCAAGAGATTAGCCAAAAAGGTTAAATTAATGTCTAAATCACTTATACTGTTTCTTCCAAAATCATGCAATTTGTTGAGTTTCTTGTTGTCTTGAGTTTCAAGTTTTTGAGATATAATATGATCAAAATAAAACACATGCAGACACAGATACACACACACACACACACACACACACACACACGCACAAAAGCGCGTTTAAAAATGTAACATTTATAAAATTATTTGTTTTTTAACTTTTTCTTTCTGTTTAGTGCATGCAACTATTGCGATACACCAGTAAATGATTCGAGAATTACTTCATCGTGTCAATGCGTTATAAGTGATGGAATTGAAAAAACAATATTTTCTATTAACCGCATGGTTCCAGGCCCAAGTATTCAGGTATATATTATGAAATAACACAATTATAAAAGTCATCAATAATATAAAACTTTCTTTATTAAATATTTATTTCTGAATAACGTATATATTTTTTTTAGTAATATTTTTGGCTAGTTTTGAGTAATTTTATTAAAAATGTATAATACATAATAAGTGTAAATAATCGTGTTTTCCCACAAATATCGGATTCTTGACTCAATTCTGAGACGATTTTTCCTATACTATTATAATTATTATAATCCTATAATTTTCTTACCATTATCGACACCGTGTGCAATCGGCACCGTGTCCGATCGGCACCGTATCCGAATGCAACTAAATGTGTCCGATAGTAACTGTGTCCGATTGGCACCGTGTCCGATCAGCACCGTGTCCGATCAACACCGTGTCCGATCAACACCGTGTCCGATCGGCACCGTGTCCGATCGACACCGAGTTCGATCGTTACCGTGTCCGATCGGGAAATATTGTCGCGTTCGATTGGTAATGTGCGCAATCGGGACTTACTCGCCTGCTCTAAACAAGAGTTTAACATTAAATTTAAAAAAATAAATAATTTTTTAAATTTATTCCGCAAGTGAAAAACATTCATGAAGTTTTGTGTATACTAAATATAGATTCTATGTGTTTAATCTGCCCTTTTCATGGGGTACATAACGCTCCGTTTACAATTCTCATTTCCTATAGTCTGCCTATCCTCTCCACCTTCTACATCGATCGTCATCCTCCATTCTCTCTCCTCCGCTGCTCTCTTTTCTTTGCCGCATATTGATCTTTACAATTCCGCTTTCTTACATTTTATCTCTCTCTCCCTTCCTCCTTTCTTCTCTCTCTCTCTCTCTCTCTCTCTCTCTCTCTCTCTCTCTCTCTCTCTCTCAGTGAGTATCGCTAGTTCATCATATTTTTGCTCCTGCTTTTATTGATATTTGTTGCTGCTGTGATTTGCCTCCGGGCCGTTTTCTTGCAGGCGCATGCAGGCTTTTTAACTGCTTATTGATAGCATTATATTAATCTTTGAGGCTTGTCTCCTTCATACAATTTATTCTGGACGAAAGGGGCTGCCTATTTCTTAACCTCAATTGGGACCGGCGGGGGCCTCTTGCATGCTTGCTTTTCATCTGCTCCTTCTGCACTCTGCTACTCGCGGTGTGCGTGGCGCGTGTTGATCTGGTTACGTCGGCGGGAGTTGATGCGCTTGCGGTGCTGCTATTGGCTGGGTGTGCGGCCGTTTTGTTTGACGCGCACGCGCTGCTGGGCGATTTCGTGGTCATCCTGACTCCATCGTGTGGCGTTGTCTTTCTGCATGCTTGACATGGAGTCGCGTGTGTGTGACAGGTGTAAGAAGCCGATCGTCAACGACTTGCGCGAGTGCGAGGGGTGTAAGAAACTGTTCCACCCTGGCTGTGTTAAGCCGTACGCTGCATACAAGTATGCTGAAGCGTGCTGCAGGGCTCTTGCCGCCACACTGAGCGCGCCTCTTACACCTGTCAGCGAAAGCGACACACACTCTTTTGACTTTGCGAGTGTACCGTCGGCGACTCAGTTGCAGCCCACTGACGTGCTCCTTCAGTCAATACTAACCAGGCTTGAGGAGTCTGACAAGAGGATGGCCGCTAGACTTGATGAATCGGACGAGAGGTTTGCTGCCAGGTTTGACCAGTCGGATAAGAAGATCGCTGCCTTTATGGAGCGGCAGAAGTCGGTGAACGCCGACTTCGCGCACAAACTCAATCAAATACCTAAGCTCTTAAAAGTCATAAAAGAGCAGGACGAAAGAATTGCGTCACTTGAGGCTCAGTGCGCGCAGTTGCGTGGCTCCGGGCTTGTTGAGCGGGAACTGTCGGCACCGCGTGTCCCCCGGACGTCCGAGATTATTATCTCGGGCATTCCTCGATCTTTCGCCGTAGCATCCAGCGAACTAGTCAGCAGCGTCTTTCACGCTCTCGGATTGCCTCAGCTCGTCTCTGACGTCCTGGGGACCCGCGATGTGGTTGGGCGCGTTGCGCCTGTGGCGTGTGACGCAGCGTCGACGTCCGTTTCGGCCTTCGATCAGGCCGATGCTGCTAGTCCCAGGAGATCGGTAATAGTCGCGCTTAAATCTTGTGAGATTCGCGACCACATCATAAAAATAATGCGTGGCAAGCGCCGTTTAGCTGTGAGTGACGTTTTTTCAACCAACATTCCTGGCAATATTCATGTCAACGAGATGCTTCCAACCCACACTTATAAACTATTGCGTCAAGCGCGGGCCAGAGCAAAGCAATTGTCCTTTAAGCATGTCTGGAGCAGAGACGGACAAATTTTTGTCCGCAAAGACAACGGTCTGCCTCCAATTTTGATAGCCTCCGAGGCTGATCTCGCCGGGCTTCAATGACCTTCTGCAGCGGATGTCGTTCCCCCTATTTCGTGTGATTATGTCAAGGTTGCTTGCTTCAATGCCAGCTTCCTTCCTGCCCATCTCGAATCAATCCAGGCCTTTTTAGCGTTCAATTTCTTTCACATTATTTCTATTTCCGAGACCTGGCTTCACTCTCATATTTCAGATGACTTAGTGCGTATCCCTGGATACTATTTGTTACGGGTGGATCGAGAGGGCAGAGAGGGGGGTGGTGTGGCCTGTTATATACACGAATCGTTACGCGCACGAGTTTTGGCGTGAATTCCTCATTCTCGACATTCGGTGCAGTGCAGGTGCGCCCCTCTTATTTACTTCCATGTATCGTAGGCCGAGAGGTTGTAATTTCAGTAAGTATGTTGACACCCTTACCACATTTATGCATAATTACAAGAATATTATCATTACAGGCGACCTAAACTGCAATCTCCTTACTTCTTCCTACGAATCTAATCACCTTAAGAGTTTAGTTTCTCAATTGTCACTTAACATTGTTCAGTCACACTCGACTTTTCATACTCATTCTTCTGATTCATGGTTGGATGTTTTCATAGTCGACAACTTGGATAAAGTCTCTTCGTTTCGTAAGTCTGACGCTCCTTTCATTAACGGTCACGATCGTATTGAGTTAACCTACTCATTTGAAGTTTGTTCTCCCAAGAATCGTACCTTAGTTCGACGTAGCTATAAGAACTTTGACGAGCGGCGTTTATTGAGACTGTCTCTTCCACGTTGTCTTCATCTTTCCCTGCTGATTTTGGCTGTGAGAGTCTCGGCGAGTCCGACATTGACGGCTTTCTCAGCACCATTACCAACGATATCACCTCCAGCCTTGACCTACATGCTCCTATCCATACACTTCGAGTGACCCGTCCGTCGGCGCCTTGGCTTACCGATGCTCTCGCTTGCAGAATTAAGCATCGCAACTGGCTTTACAATATCGCGCGAAGATCTGGTAGCATTCTTGACTTCCACATTTACAGGTTATTTAGGAATGAACTCACCCTCGACTTGAGAAGAGCTCGAGAGCACTTTAACATGGAGAGATTGAGTTCAATTTCAGATCCTTCTAAGATATGGCGAGAGCTTGCCAATCTTGGATTAATTGAATCACCTCTCTCTTCACCACTTAACTTCTTTTCTCGCGATCTTCTGAACGCCCATTATGCCTCCATCTCCAATCGTCATCCTTCCTGTTCACAATCTCAATTCTCCGATATTGTTTTGTCCATGGCTCCCAATGAACCACTTTTCAGTTTTTCTCAAATTTCTTACGACAACCTGCACTTCCTATGTATTTCCTCTTCCGTTTCTCTGGCCTCGGGTTGTGATCAGCTACCACTGTACGCTATCGCCCTGGCTTTGCCCCATATTGGCAATCTTATTTCTTCATTTTTCAATAGTTGTCTCAAGCTTGGTTATTTCCCGAGGCTGTGGAAACGTGCCATATTGCGCCCCTTGTCCAAGGTAAAAACTCCTACCTCCCCTTCGGATACTAGGCCTATAGCCAATCTTTGTGAGCTCTCTAAGTTATTTGAGAAAGTCTTGCATTGTCAAATCGTAGACTTTATCAATTCCCACCATATCCTCGATGATCGACAGTCTGAATACCGTAAGGGTTATTCTACACAGTCTGCTCTCCTTCGATTGCTTCACGATATCAAGAGTGGCGTTGACGTGGGCGAAATAACAATACTCGTCCTTTTCGATTTCAGCAAGGCTTTCGATACTGTCTGTCATCTCCTTCTGCTCACTAAACTCAGGAGGCTAAAGTTTTCAGATATGGCCCTTAAACTAATTTATTCCTACCTCACGGGTCGCTCTCAGGCTGTCGTTGATCTGGATGGTGAGCTCTCTGATTGGCTGTACGTCACTTCTGGTGTTCCTCAGGGGTCCGTTTTAGGACCGCTCCTCTTCTCCTTATTCATCAACGATATTGGCGCCTTCCTCAGGTTTACCGAGCGTGTGATATTTGCCGACGACACGCAGATTTATCGTAGATGTCTTCCTAGTCAGCTGAATACTGCCTTGCGACTAGTGTCGTATGATGTAGGAGTTATCTCTGAATTCGCCGCAGCTAATGGACTGTCACTTAATCTTAGCAAATCCAAGGTTTTAATACTCGGCAGCAGGCGTTATGTTCGTCAAATAGACCTCAGCGACTTACCTCTCATTTCTGTCAATGGCACTTCCATCCCATATATCACTCAGACGCGAAACCTGGGAGTATTCATGAGCTCTGATTTGTCATGGCAGAGCCATGTCTCGCATATATCCGGGAAAGTACATTTTACGCTTCATAAACTCAAGTTCCATAAAAACTCCTTATCTTTTAATCTACGCGTAAAACTCGTGACCTCCTTGATTTGGCCCTTGTTGGACTACTGTTCTGTCGTGTACAACGACGTCACAGATGAGCTTAACACCAAGCTTCAGAGACTCATAAATTGCGCGATCCGCTTTATTTTTAATTTAAAGCGTGATGAACATATCACACCATTCCGACATCGTCTGGGGTGGTTGTCGGTCAAAAATAGACGGTTATACTTTCTCGGCATTGAAATGTTTAAGATTTCTCATGACATGTCTCCTGGCTATCTCTCTGATATCTTTGTTTATCCCGATCCCTCACTCAGAAGTTCGTCACGTTTAGCTCAACAACACGCTTTTCATGTTCCTATCCATCGAACTGAGACGATCGCAAATCTTTCCATCTTGCAGGCACATACTTGTGGAACTCCCTTCCGGTCAATGTTGTGTCGTCATCGTCTATCGCGCTATTTAAAAGAAATCTCTACGACTATCTTTTCTCGCTTGAGCGTAATTCGGAGTTCTAGCGTGAGCCTTTCTATTGCCTCTGCATTATTCGGTTCATGGGTGTCAACATACTGTATATAGTACATATGCTAAGTAAATTTAAGCACTTTAATTTCTTTTTTTTATCATTTTTCTATTGTACATATGCTAGATAGGTTTAAGCTACACTTTAGTTTCTTACTATTTTTCTAGTCTGCTTATGTTGTGAGCTTACTATATTTATCTGTCCATCCTTCGCGAGGGACGAGTAGTATGCTACAATCTCATTTTTAAATTTTAATTTCTTCTTTCATCTATTTCGTCCTTCGCACGGGGAGCTAGCATTTACTTCCATTTTCACTTATTGCATGATGTACATCCGCAGAATTATTATTGTTCCTTATGTTTTTATTGTTATTTGCATTTTGTTATTTTCTTATGTAGTTTTTATTTGTATGTATACATTACTTATTCATGTATTGCCTAAAGCCTATTGGCTATGGCGTAATAAATAATCAATCTCTCTCTCTCTCTCTCTCTCTCTCTCTCTCTCTCTCTCTCTCTCTATTGTCGTCCATGATACGCCTTTACCATATGTAAGTGAAGTAAGGAACCTTGGAGTCCTTCTTCAGTCCAATCTTTCGTGGAACAAGCATGTCTTGCATGTCTCGCAAAAAGTTCACCATTCGTTGCACAAGCTGAAATTCAACAAGAACTCTCTTTCCACGGAACTTAGAATCAAGCTAGTAATGACTTTGATACTACCTCACTTAGATTACTGCTGCCTTGTTTATCATGGCTTGAGTAAGGAACTTAATCTGAAACTACAGCGACTTGTTAATAGCTGCATCAGATTTATCTTTAATTTGAGGAAGGACGACCATGTTACGCAGTATAGACGACGCCTTGGGTGGCTTTCTGTGGAGAACAGAAGACTGTATTATCTTGGCTGTCAGATGTTTCGAATCATGTATATGGGCTCGCCAACATATCTGAGCGAACTTTTTACCCCACTTGATCCATCTCTAAGAAGATCAAATCGACTGGCTAATTCTTCTATGCAAACATTTCACATTCCAGCCTTCAGAACTGAAACGTATAGAAGTTCCTTTCAAATATCTGGCATCTATTTCTGGCACTCTCTTCCAAGTAATATTACGTCAGCAACTACATTCGCTACTTTTAAGAGTCTTCTTCGCTCTTACTTGTTTTCAGCTGAATTCAATTGTTAAGTTCTCATTTCCTCTAGTTTTTAGCTTTTTCCTTAGTGTTTGCTGCGTTTAGTTCTTAGCTGCGTCTAGATTAAGTTTATTCTGTGGTACTTCTTTCTTTTTTTTTCTAGTATTAAGTTGCGTTTAGTTCTAAGTTGCGTGTATACTAGTCAATTGTAATTTAGTTTATTTCTTGTGCTATAATTATGTTATGTTATCTTTGCCCTGTAGCATTGCTTGGGCATAAATATACGAATCAATCTCTCTCTCTCTCTCTCTCTCTCTCTCTCTCTCTCTCTCTCTCTCTCTCTCTCTCTCTCTCTCTCTCTCTCCCTCTCCCTCCCCCCCTCTCTCCCCTCTCTCCCCCTCTCTCCCTCTCCCTCTCCCTCTCTTTCTCTTCCCCTCTCTCCCTCTCCCTCCCTCCCTCTCTCCCTCTCCCTCTTCCTCTCGCCCTCTCTCTTCCTCTCTCCCTCTCCCACTCCCTTTCCCTCTCCCTCTCTTTCTCCTTCTCCTTCCTTTATTACCTCCCTCCCTTCCACGCTTCAAACTCCCCACCCCCTCAATTCCCTCCTTTCCGCCCTATTTCCGTCCGCCACTTCCTCATACGACAGGTTTTCTGTTCCTTAGCTGGACTCTCTGTTTTACACAAGTTTTTACACATCTTAACCTACTGGCGTTTTTCAGGGACGTACCCAACCCTTTACAAAACCTATACCTTCTGTGACGTGACATAGTCACGTCCCCTGTCCAGACGATAGCTCGGCCGAGGGGAGCGTCCGGGATATCGTCCCCGCCGGAGCGGGGCGGGGCGACAGCGTTAGAATTCGATAGGAATTATATTTCTTTTGCGAGAATTTCAGATGTCGAGTAGAGGGCCAGGAAAGATTGTAACGACGTGAGTCGCGCCGCGGGAAAATACAGGCGGCGTTCTTCGGAGGAGATGGCCGGCGGGCGGGTCACGCCTGGGCCCTTTGCCGAGATTGCTTGGAGCGTTTCGCGGGGCGAACGCATCAGCCAACGACGCCGGAATGTGCCCATCAGCGGAGCTCGCCACGAGGCATTGCCGCCGGTCGATCTGCCTTGGCCTGGCCAGCCTGGCAGTCGAACCTGGCTTGGAGGTCGCGGCCTGGACAGCCGGACCCAGCATTCGAAAGTACCGCCGGCGGGCGACGTAATCAAGAGGAGCGCCGACAGGGGCGGAAAGTCGAGCGCCGTCCTCGCAGAGGGCCTCATGGCGGTCGGGCTTGCAAGCACGGCGCGCAGGCGCGCGGGCCCAGCGTGGTCCCGCCGGGTCAGAGGATCGAGAGGATCGTCACTGTCGTGTCGGCGTGGCGAAGGATGACATCCCGGAAGGACCGGCTGCCGAACTTGCGGACTTTGTAAGGCCACTACTCGAGCATCCCGTAGCCAGCGTCTGGGTACAAGTAAGATACTGGTGACGACCGAGGCCCTTCCGAGAATCGCGTAGAGTCACGGGAAGCATGTTCCCGCGTAACACCGTATCGTTTCGCGTTGGAGTATCTTGTCGCCTTGTCGGTCTGGCGTTAGAGTATCGTTCTGTATTAATGAGACGTTCCGCGTTTATCGAGAGGAATGTTGGCGGAGGGCCCGGCCGGCAGAGTAATACGTAATCGCCCTGCCCGAATAGTCGCACGCGGCCGACAGTCACCGCGTAATTTGTCGTAGTATTCGTTCGTGTATTAGCGTTTCGCGTTCGTGTGTTAGAGTTTTGTGTAATCGCGTTGCGTGTGTAATTGCGTCCTCATTCGTGCTCGAGTCGGCGGAGAGCCCGTCGCACGGGCCGGACCGCATCGTCGTGGGGCCATGGGCTCCACGTGATCACGTCGTGGCGTGCAGGGCGTCTTCCGCGTCGGATATAGAGTTTCGTTTGGCGGGGTGTCCTTCGCGCTAACGGACAGCATTGTCGCAGAACAGAGAAGTACGGTTCGCGTAATGAGCTCCTAGGGCGCGAGGCACCTATATCGTATCGGGGCTTTTCGCGGGACGCCGCGTCTAGCCATTAGACCATTTGCGAGACGTCGCGATGGTCATTCGGGACTACCAACTGGAAACGTAGGGCAGTTGGGAAGTCATTGCGTGTAGTGCACAGGGTGCACTGCGTTTCGTGTATCGCGTTCGTGTAGTCGCGTATTGTGTATTGCGTTCGTGTAATGGCGTCTTGTGTATCGCGTTTGTATCGTCACGTCTTGCGTATTGCTCTCGGGTAATCGAGTCTGGTATACTGCGCCCGCGTAATTCGCGGCAATCAAGTACAGCAGTCGATGTTATCTGCGTTCTTATCCGCAGCCTCAGGTTCGAGAAGTAATCTTGGTAATCCGCCGAATTATTCCGAAGTAATTTATATTCTGAACTAATTTATATCTGGAAGTAATTTATATTCCGAAGTCACTTACATTCTGAACTGATTTATATTTGGCAGTAATTTATATTCTGCAGTAATTTATGTGCTGAAGAGTAATTCACCGATTTATTCCGACGTAACTTAACTTTGAGGTAATCTTTGTAATTCGCGGCAATTGATATTCTAAAGCAACTGTTGTAATTCACCGATTTGTTCCGACGTAATGGGACTTTGAAGTAATCTTTGTACTCACCGAATTCTGAATTAACTGGATTCTAAAGTCATCATTCTCTTTCAAATACAGTACATTTGTTATTTTTGTTATTTGGGTATGTTAATTGCGTTGCGCTCCCTCTTCCTTCCCTCCGAGATCTAACAGCGATCTAAAGTCAAAAAGAAACTCACACCTGAGATATCTCGCGTTTAAGTCTTAGCGTTAGCGTTTTGAGTAAGGTGGTGTGGCCTTCTCCACACCTGGCGCCCAATATCGAGCTTTAGTGAAAATATTCGGTCGAGCTATCGTTTATGTCTGGACAAATAATTACTTTCCGTGATTTGGAAGATTTAGTAATAATTCGACGGCGCGCTTCCTCGCGGCTGGCGAGACCGGAGGTAGCCGGCGACGTCGCACTTCCTATCCCGACCTGACCATTGCGGCCCTATACACGCTACATTACCTCCCTCCCTTCCACGCTTCAAACTCTCCACCCCCTCAATTCCCTCCTTTCCGTCCTACTTCCGTCCGCCACTTCCTCGCATGACAGGCTCTCTGCTCTTTAGCTGGGCTTTTCTCTTTTCAGCCGCTTCTCCTATTGCCTCCTTTGCTTCCTATCCAGCTCCTTTCCGCATCTTGCCATCTCCTTGTCCTGCTCCCTCTGCACATAAAACTTTGTCAACTTTTCCTTACAACTCACAATCTTAACTCCCTCCTTATTCCCTTTCCTTAAAGAAGCCCCTTCTTATTTTACCCACAGACTACCAGAACAGCTTTCTCCAGTGATACCCCTTTTATCATACTGCCGCCTCGACGTCCCGCCGTAGTGCCACCCCGCTCGACATTTGACCCCCGGCGCCGTCTCAGACTTTCTCCACTCACCCCGCCAAAGTTGCCCTCCCGTTCCCTCTCTCCTCCTTTCCCCTCAGTTCCTCCTCCTACATGTAACCTTTGTCCGACTTCAACTTTCTTACCCTTCCTCTCTCCTTCTCTCTGCCTCCTCTAACCCTTCACGTGCCCGTGCGTGTGCGCGCCTTCTATCTCATTCCTCCTTCTCCCTCACTTACTCGATCATCTTTCAGTTTTGCCCGCTCCTTCTCTTCCTTTCTCCCGCTTTTTTACCCTCCAGAAAGGAGGAAAATATCTTGATTGTAAAACCAAAAGTACAAGAGAGTGAAATTACGAAGAAAATAATTAAAGAAAAAATTGATATAATTAAGATAAAAATAGGATTTACTAAATTAAGAAAAGGAGGGACAGTGATCTTATGATGTGAGACGGAAGAAAAAAAGGAAAAGCTAAAGGCGACGGTACAAGCGGCAATGGACCGGTGAGGAGGTCAAGGTATCTGAGCCACAGAAGAGGAAACCTAAGATTAAAATAATTAATGTTAGTGGAGAGGAAATAAAAATGGAGGATGATGAATTGATAGATACAATCAAGAAGCAGAATAGAATCGGCAAATAATTCTGTATGCTCTTAGTGAAGAAAATGTTAAGAGGAAAAAATAAAGATATTGAGCAAGAATCCATAATAATTAAAGTGGATGAAAGCACTCATAAATCACTAATAAACAAAAGAAAAATAAATTTAGGATGGCGAAAGTGTCCTATATTTAATTATATTAGAAGATGTTTTAAATGCTGGAGCTATTATCATATTGCCAAGAATTGCATGAGACAGGAAACATACTATAAATGTACAGGAAATCATAAGGCGAATAAATGTACGACGGCAAAGAAGAGGTGTGTAAACTGTACCTATAAGAATCAGACGTACAACTTGAAGATAAATGTTGAACACAAGGCGCTGGATTCGGAAAGTCCGACATTTAAGAAAGTATTGGAGGAGGAGAAAAAAAGAGCCGGCTGGGAAGGTGCAAAATAGCAACAGCAGGAAGAAGCGAAATTACTCTGGTATACAAATGCACAAATCTTATTGGCGCATAAGAATAAAATTCAACATCAAATTATAAAGAGGGTGAATCTTGCGATTCTAGCGTTATCCGAGACTAGATTGACTGTAGAAATTGAGGATAGTGAGGTCAATGTACTGGGGTATAGTATTGTTGCGTGCTGCGCCCGCCCGGTTTACTCCCCGATCACGCGAGTCAGTTGTCGGGTCGAACAGCCTTTAGGTGTCGGACGACCGGCCGTGAAGTCAACGGAGATTCACGTCAATTGTAGCAACGGTTGCTGGGGAGCTTGTTATTAAAAACAAGTCTCCCGTCAGATTTTTGCCGGACTCCTCTCTTGGAGGACGCGTTTCACCCTGTTACGCAAGCGCTTCAATAAAGTTGGTGTTTCCTTGAAATCGGTCTCCTTTCTTTACGCGCGCAAACCGTGTGTGCTTGTGCGAGTGAGTGTGTGTGGCCGCGCACGAAGGTGCGAGTCGCAGCGACGTCGAGGAACGTCGGCGGAGGCGCAACAGTAAGTTAGATGTGATACTGAAAATAAACATACAGGAGGAGTCCTTTTATATGTTAGGGATAATATTAAATTTAGGATAGTTGAAAAGAAAAAGATAGTGTCAAACTGTTGGTGCGTGGTGGTGGAAATGAGAGAATTTGTATAAAGGTATGATAGCAGTAGTGTATTATTCGCCAAGTGCGTCAAATGGCGATTTCGTGCGATTTTTGGAAGATACGGTAGAAAATTTAATAATAAAGTATGACTGTATAGTGATAGAAGGGGACTTTAATATAGATATAATGGTCGATTTATTTTATACAAAGAAATTATTAACGGTAATGCAAAACCTAGGAATGAGTAATATGTTGATTGTCCAACGAGAGTTATAAAAGATAGTCGAACGATTAGGTATAGATTTAATTTTTGCGAATAAAAAAGTAAAGATACAAGTGAATGAGAAACCTAAAATAACGGACCATGTATGGCTAAAAGCAGAATTTAATATAAATAAAGAAAGAAATAAAAAAAAGAATTTAGAGGCAGGGACTATAGTAAATTTAATGTAGATGACTTTCTTAGAATAATGGAAAAAAGAACTGTAAAACAACCTGACTTTGATACGCGGATCTAGCTCGCGGCGTGGCTGGGTTCGAAGGAGGCGCGGAGGAACAGAAGCGAGGCGTGGGCAAAATAAAGCGTATTGTTTTCGATAACAGAAAGTTTATTCTAAAGTAACAAATGCTCGCGATGTACAGAGTCGCGATGCACGTGTATTTACAAGCAAGGAATTTAATATGCGCAGAGTACAGTGTCGTGATGTATGCGTATGTGCGCGAGGCGAACCGGCGCGGTACAATAAAAGGCGCGCGTGAGTATGATTCTCGCGTGATAGCACTAGTGGCCGGGTACACGTGTTGTGCGATTGTGACGGATGGTCGGTTCGTCGCGGGCGGCGCGAGGTAAATATTCCGCCTGGCTTGTTAGCGCGGTACGTACGGGGCGGAGCCGGTGTTTTCGAAAGTTCGTGTGCCGAATCGCGTTACAAAGCTTATCAGTACGGGCGGAGCCGGAATGGCGTTGATGGCGGAAGGATCGATCTAGCGCGAGTCCGACCACCGAGAAGCGCTCGGTGGAGGCAGAGTACGGAGGCTCTACCCCCGATGGAAGGCTGCAAGCGTCTGGAGACGAGGTATCCGTCGAGACACACTCGGTGGAGGCAGAGAAGCGCTCTACCCCCGGTCGGATAGCCCTGTGGATGAGGAAGCTGGTCGTTTGCCGAGACTCACTCGGCGAAGACAGTATGCGATAGCTCTCTACTCTCGGTTGATTAGCTTCGGATAAGCGGATGCGGGAGCTCAGGATCGGTGCGGTCGGTGAACAGGTCCGTCACGGAATCGCACTTGCATTAACAAACGCTTGTGCACGCACGCACGCACGCACGCACGATAGGAAAAATTTGACCAATAACCTCCCCGTAGTGCTCATTGGGTAATACTAATGTTGACGATGATTGAATGCACAAAAATGCATAAGTAACTTTGATAAGCCATAACTCGGCGAAAAAAAAATCGTACGAACTTGATTTTTTTTAATTTGCAGAAAAAAGTCCATATTTTACGATGGTTGCTATGATAGTTACGAAAACAATTTATTCTACTCCGTAGAATGTGTCAAAGTATGCAATTTTTTGGAGACGTAACACGTCTTTACTTTTGGAAGAACGATGGGAGGGGGGAAGTTAAATTCAAAACCTAACAATGGTTCCTTAAAGTACAGATTTTACTCTTTAAAATGAAAAAAAATCTTTCAGATATGACAATGTTTCGCGGAGTTATGCTTATTTGAAGTTGGGCAAAGAGTGATCACAAGATCGGCCCCATTTTTTTTGCATTCGATTTTGGTCATAAAATAGGTACCAAACGAAAGGTCTCGTCAAGCTGATTACAGATATGTTAGTCTCAGAGTGTACCTAATTACCGTTCCAGAGATATCCAAAAATTCCAAAACCAATAAATGGCGCCACTGGCTAGTCAAACGCATTCGGCTGCCGAGCCGAAGGCGAGGGCGGCAAATCAAATCACACGAGTTGTTACCTCCCTAGGGAGGAAAGTGGTTACTTTCCGCCCGCTATGCCGTCCTGGCGTGAAATTGGCCGCTTTCGCCCCTCTCTACAGGCATGGAAAGTCGAACTTTCCATGGAGATGTTGTGAAAAGCTCATTTCGCGCATAATTTTCAATTGACTAGCCAGTGGCGCTTTCTGGAAAAATAGAAGAAATGCGTCTGGGGCATCGCGCGTGTAAACAAAAGGCGCGAGCTAGAGGGGGGGGGGGGGAAGCGCTCGCTCAGCGAAACCAGTAGTGCAGAGACCACGAAAGCTATCGGTCTCCTCGAAAGGACAGTAAAGATTATTCTTTCTGTACTGACCCGAGTCGTATATCCTACTCCGAGATTGACATTACCGAGAACGTTCATAACAGGTACCATCTATTGGTTTTGGAATTTTTGGAGCCCGATATCTCTGGAACGGTAAATAGGTACACTCTGAGACTGACATATCTGTAATCAGTTTGATGAGACCTTTTGTTTGGTACCTACTTTATGACCAAAATCGAATGCAAAAAAATGGGGCCATTTGCTTATGGACATTTGTGATCACTCTTTTTGACGTAAATTTTTGTTGCGATAATTTTGTTGCCCAGTGTATATACGCCGCGGCAGTGTTTCGGAGTGGCGAGGGTAGCAACGGCGCGAGCGCCGGGATAGAGCGGCGGAGCGGTCGGCGTCCCGATTGCGTTCGGCGGTCTTCGGTCGTTTTCGGCACCGCTCGACGCTTCGAGACGGTTGCCGCGGTAAGTCCTTTCGCGGACTTCCTATCACGATAAGTGTTAAAAAATAAAATGGGTACACCGTGCCCGTTCCTTGCCCGGCGGCTGGTCGACCGGGCGGTCTTGGCTTGTTGTTCGGCTGGAACAATGCGGTTTACGGGGCGCATCGTTAAAACTGAGCAAGGTCAAGTATAAGTACAAGGGGTGAGATTTGTTAACAGTATAGTAAGTGTATTGGATACTGTAGCACCTAAGATAAAATTTAAAATTCCGAAAGTATAGGAAGAGAAAAAATAGTTTTTAGATGAAATAAGAATGGCAGCAGTTAGAAGGGATGAGGCTCAGTAGAGCAATAAGCACAAGTAAGGAACAGGACTTGGAATATTTTAAGAATGAAAGGAATTCAGTAGTAAAACTTATTAGAGAAAAAAAGAAGGAATATTATTAGAATATGATAGATAATAATAGGAGTAATCCTACAAAGATGTGGAAAACTTTGAAAAAAAATAATTAAGAGTGAGCAAAGGGGTTCAGAGAACATTGATAATGTAGATTTTGAAATGTTAGAAGACATAGAAAAATGTAATATAGCTCATAAATTTAATATATATTATGTAAAAAGTATTAGTAACATTGTGAAATCTATTAGTAACAAGGGGATAAAAAGTACAGGTAGAAAATCTATTTATGTAATTGAGAATAAGGGAATCATAGAAAATTTTGAGCCAATTGGTGCAAGAGATCTGGAACAAATTGTTAAGAAACTACCACAAAAGAACGGAACAGAGGAAGGGATAAATAGTAATATGCTGAAAATGGTGCTACATATGATAAAAGATGAGTTTGTAGGGGTGATAAATGATTCGCTTAGGACAGGTAAAGTTCCAGAAGGATAAAAAACATCTATGATAATACCGATATCAAAGGTAAACAAACCAAAAAAAGCGAGCAAGTATAGACCGATTAATATGTTACCGATATATGAAAAAGTATTAGAGTTAGTTGTAAAAAAAACAGTTGGAAAATTTTCTAGAAAATATTGAAATAACCCGATAAAAACAGTCACGTCACATCCACGTCGAATGCACGTAATTTACGTGGACTACGTGGATGCAGATTTATCCACAAACTATCTACATGGATGCAACGTTCTTTTCTCATCACTACATCGAAGTCTATTATCTCCGAAATATCAATGTAGATTCTCTGTGAATATATCTATTAAGAAATATGTACAGGAAATTTTTATTGACATTTCGAGGATAAAAGACTTCGATGTAGTGATGAAAAAAAAACGTTACATCCATGTGGATAGTTTGTGGATAAATCTGCATCCACGTAATTTCTATTAAAGATTATAATTAATCAATGAAAGTATTATTAAAATTTTATTACTTTTTAAACTGAATTTGTTTCTTAAGATGATTTCTGAAAAATTATATACTTGCGCTGGTTATGACATATGTAGACTATATATAACGCTTGCATCAAATGAAGACGTAGTCTACCACGTAAGGCAGTTGGCTCACGATGCAGAAGTCCCGAGTTCGAATCCCACCAAGGTAAGTGTGTTTTTCAAATACGAGAAAATATTTATAATCATAGACTGCATCTTAAGAAACAAATTTAGTTAAAAAATAATGAAATTTCAAAATAAATAATTTTTTTATGTCGGGTGAATAATTATTCAGTGAAACATGTCACTCTTTTCAGAGTTGAAGTATCACTCCAAGTAAAGAATGAATAATTCACTTTTTCGAAAAGTGAAATTTCACTCCAATTAGACTGGCAGTATTTTTATTATTCCTAGGAGTGAAATCTCACTTTTTTGAAGTGAGATTTCACTCCAAGAAATTTAGAGAGTGGATTTCACGTCAAATCGATGATCTCATCCACGTGGACTACAGACTATAATCCCCACCCTCCCTTCCTCCCTCCCTCCCTCCCACCTTCTTGAGCGGATTGTCTACTCGAATGTCCACGTGGATTCCACGATGCTGATCCACGTAGCAATAACGTGGATTTCACGTACTGTTTTTATCGGGGTAGGCCGCCGAGTTTACTTAAAACGTATTCTTTATTACTTGTACGCTTTTACAATTGAGAGCTTCCAAGCTTGCGATCCGTCGCGTGTCGTTGTAACGCTCGCTCCGCTGGTCTCGCATGCCGTCTTACCACACCCGCCTACGCTGAGCTACGCGCGCAACAAATAGGGCCCCGCGTGATATACGCGTGCTACAGTTCGGCCATTTTGATTAGTGTTTGGTCCCGCAAACATACAACGCAAATTCCCATCTGATAACGAAATAAAACCGGCCATTAAAATAATATATAATGCAACGGCGTCGCGACACAAAAATTCATATATATGCCTTTGGGTAGCGGGAGGAACTAAAATAACGCCAGTACATATAAATAAACGATTATAAATATTCAATCTAAACCCCGCGTATACATACATATTATCTTATCTATTCATATAACGACTTCGCCATAGTGTAATTCTTATAATGTAATACCTTGCTGCTTTCACAACAAGATAATGGATCTTTTAAGAATCTTTGACAGTGCTATAAGGACGTATGTTACTGACATCCCATTTACCAAAATAAGGTCGTTGAGTATTATGACATTCCGGAGGATCAGAGACGACATATCTGTTGTTTCGTAGTACCTTAGAATAAATTTGGTACGGACCACGGAACTGCGGGATTAATTTTTTATTACTGCCCGGCGTACTGTCAATGTTACGAATCATGACTAAGTCGCCTTCTACGTATCGTTTCGGTGCTTTGTGACGACGGTCATAATTTTCTTTTTGACGTTGGGAAATCTGCGTGTGCTGGGCTGCTTGATCACATTAAGTATCGAGATCTCTGTTTTGGAAACTTATGGTTGCTTCTAAGAAATCCCTGAGCCGATCTGCGTATCGAACCCGCTGGTCGATGCCAAAAACTAATTGGCTGGGAGTTTTCCCGGTAGATCGATTGATGGTATTATTGATAGCGTACTCTTTTTCGGGTAACATCTTATACCATTGCCGGCCTTCTTCATTATCTGACAACTTAGATATGCATTGAGCTATAACTCTATTGACGCGTTCGGCTTGACCGTTAGGTTGTGGTGATTCCACAGCTATTTTAACATGTTGGATGTCTTGTTCCTTCAGGAAATCTTTAAAGTCTCGCGATGTAAAAGCACTACCGCGGTCGGAGATGATTATTTTGGGCTTACTGTAACTTTGAAAGAATTGTTGCAAACAACAAATGGTTTCTTTGTTAATGGTCTTTGTAGGAAATAATCTGACGAACTTAGAAAAAGCATCTATAGTCACTAGAATGTGCTTTTTCAACGATACTCGATTATCCACCGGTCCAAAATGATCAATGTGGATCGTGTCGAACGGAAGATTTCCTTTTGGAATTGGATACAGATACCCCTCGGGTTTACCGCTTACAGGCGAAAACGATATACATTTTAAACAGTGTCGTACGTGCTTTTCGCATTTCTCGTGTATCCGCGGGAACCAATACGTACGCCGAATAATTTTGATCATTTTGCCTGACTCGACGTGACTCATCTCGTTGTGATAACGGAATAAAACGTATCTTTTCATTTGTTCGGGTACAAGAAACAAGAGGTTCGTGCCATGTTTCTTATAAACTAAACCGTTACGCAATTCGCGATCTTCTTCCGTCTCGAGTCTCTGTGCGATAGCCCTGATTCCAGGGACCTGACCTTTTAAAACGGTGAGGTTCCACTCAAATAGATTGTCATCAATTAGTAAGATTCCGAAAGATCTGCTCAATGCGTCAACATGAGCCATCCTGGAGCCAGGCTTATGCACTAGCTTGCTTCCAGCCTACTTAGTGGCTGATCGAACATATCGCTCATCTTCTCCAGCAGCCTATCTACTCTCATAGATAAATCTTATCCTTATCTTATCTCGGCCATAGAGGAATACCAATCCGCTGTTTTCCCTCGTAGTTTCGAGCCGACCAATATCTTTGCGGCATTTTCGTCGAGCTCGTACGTATCTCTCAGCAAGTTGACCTGAGTCTTTTATCGCTCAAAGTCGTCGCCTGCGCCATTGTACTCGCTGAGGAGGTCACAAACGTTTTTGATGCTGAGTGGAATCGGGGAGACCGTAGACAGGCTATTCTTCGGTGACGTCCGTAACATGTCGTTTTCTCGACGCAAGATCATAATTTCTCTTTGCATTAGATCGCGTTCTCTATCCAATAACTCGGCTTCTCGCCGGGCTATGCTCTCATTCGCCCGTCACATTCACCGGTAGCGTATCACTTCTCTTTAGTCCTGCCCCCTCTTCCTGGGTACCTTCCTCATTGACCTCCTCTTCCAGATGCTGCTGGGCCGCTTCTCTCATCCATGTGCCCGAAGGATCCGCCTGCTGCACTTTGGCAATTAATTCAGCTTTTCGTCCGGCTATAGGCAATTGATGTTGCCGCAGGACCTTTTTTAGTTGTTCTACGGTGACTGTATCCGGATCCATCTCAAAACTTCTTTGTTACGCGCCCGATTCGATAGTTTCACTCGCGCGCTCGCACCACCCCGCCGTTCTTTTCTTTCCTTGCCCGACGCGTGTCTGTTCGTGCCGGTACGATCAGCTATCTCTGTCGCACGGGCGGCGAGCTCGTCTTTCTCAGTGCCCGTCTCGCTACTGCGCCTTTTCTCGAACACTGTATATCGTTCGTACACGGGATGAAATCATCGCGGATCCGCGATTTTCCTTCACCGACAGTTCTTTGCATGATCGTTCGCACGCAGCCGAGGCGAAACCGACGCGAATTATTGCACCTCTTTCTCGTGCCACGTACTGGACTTTTCTTAGCACGCACACAGCAGTGCTAGAGACGGAAAGCTCTTCGCGTGATCGCCCGCACACAGCCAAAGCAAAACCGACGCGATTTCTTTTTCTAGCACGCACACATCAGTGCTAACAACGGATTCACAATCCCAATTCTGAATTTGTAGACCGCCGAATTTACATAAAACGTATTATTTATTAAAAATAGGAGAGAAAAAAGGCTATTAGGGTCGGACGCGGTTCTTCGTGCGTGGAATCAATTTATTCGTCTTCTTGCCGTACAATATGAACGTTTCGACTCATTTTTGAGCCATCCTCAGCATTAACAAGCGATTTGCCGCACGTTCTCCATGTCAACTGGCGAGCTTACAGACTCGAATTAACGTGGACCAAATGATCCTTATCTGTAATGTTTTAATATTAAAATTAATTAGATGAAATAAGAACAAAAAGCTTTATAGACTCACCAAAAGGTCAAAGTGAACGTGGAGCATGAGGCCGTATACCATAAGAATAGCGAAGGGACTTATTCGTTCCATCCACATGTTACAACAGCAATGACATGACAAGATTTGAAAAGAAGAAGCGTGTCACAAGTCAAACCATCGGTAACGTTTTACATAGATAGTTGTGTCAATAAGATAATATATTGTTGTGATATCGGATCCGGAGTACCAATGACAACACCAGAACTCGACACGTCACCAAGTTTAGTTAACCAGTAAGAAGCGTTCATGGGCATAGTTTACAATTGATTTAAAACAGCTATATATGGTGTAAAAAATCGGTGTCATTTTGCAAATTAATACTATTTCTCTGTAATTTTATATGAGTCATTTCCGAGAACTGACATGGAGAACGTGCGGCAAATCGCTTGTTAATGCTGAGGATGGCTCAAAAATAAGTCGAAACGTTCATATTGTACGGCAAGAAGACGAATAAATTGATTCCACGCACGAAGAACCGCGTCCGACCCTAATAGCCTTTTTTCTCTCCTATTTTTAATTTTCAAGGGTTATTCTATGATTTTATTGTATTCTTTATTACTTGTACGTTTCTACAATTGAGAGCTTCCGAGCTTGCGATCCGTCGCGTGTCGCTGTAACGCTCGCTCTGCCGGGCCCGCATGCCGCCCTACCACACTCGCCTACGCTGGGCTACGCGCGCAACAAATAGGGCCCCGCGTGATATACGCGTGCTACAATAATAACCGAACATCAATCGGGATTTAGAAAACAACAATTGTGTGAGACAGCAATTCAAAGTTTTATCGAGGACTGGAAGTTGATAGTTAAGGAAAAAAAATAGTGGGAGTGTTATTCCTGGATCTTAAGAGAGCGTTTGAGACAATAGCTAAAGTAAGATTAGTGGAAAAATTATATCAGTATGGAATAAGAGGAGTTATATTGGAATGGATAAAATTGTATTTAAGTAATAGAAAGTAACAAGTTAGATTCAACGATATATGTTCTAAAATAATTGATACAGTATATGGCGTGCTACAGGCATCCGTATTATGACTTCTATTGTTTATTTTGTATATAAATGATATAGTTAAAGTCTGTCCGAAGGGAAATATATTTAAATTATTTGCAGATGACACGACCGTAAGTGTAACAGGTGAAAGTTGTGAGGAATTAGAAATGAAACTAAATATGGTGCTCGGTATAGTTGAAGAATGGATGAATATGAATATGTTAAAAATGAATGGAGATAAGACCAAATACATAATAGAAATATAAGGAAAGAAATAAAAACAAACATAATAGTAAAAAGTTTGGATGAAACTGTAATAGAGCGTGTCAAGAAAATAAAACATCTGGGTGTAATGATCGATAGTAAACTCCGTTGGAATGCTCACTGTAATTATATGTTTAAAAAATAGGGAAAAAAGTGAGTTTTTTAAATAAAATAGGAAATGATATATCGGTGTACATTAGATGTAATGTGTATAAGTCTATCATAGCGTCTCATTTTGAATATTGCGCAACGATGTTAGTGGGCATAGGTGAAACGCAACTGAATCGACTGCAAATGGCACAAAACCGTGCCATGAGAGTCATATTACAATGCTCGCGATATATAAAGGTAGAATTGATGCTGCAAACCCTTAGGTTTATGAATGCAAGACAGAGGCTGATGTACAATGTATGCATTTTTATTTTTAAGATAGTAAGAGGAAAGAGGAAAGAAATAGTAGGAGACGTGAGTGGACAGCAAACAAGACAGACAGGGAGTATTGCAATACAATTTCGCAGAACAAAAAGCAGGCAAACAAGTTTGTTTTATGAAGATTTGAATATGTATAACGCCCTACCGATAGAAATAAAGCAATGTGAAAGAATCGAACCATTTAAACGTATGTTAAAAAAATATGTTGTACCTCGTGTAGAGGAATTAATGTAAGGACATTTGATGTAAAAAATAGATGAGAGAGCTAATAAAGCTCAATCTCTCTCTTTCCCCTCTCCCCCCTTTCTCTCTGCCGCTCCCTCTCTTCCTCCCCCCCTCTCTCTCTCTTTCTCTCTCGCCCTCTCATTCTTCCACTCTCTCTTACACTTGCGCATTCACATCCATCCGTCCGTCTGTCCCGCGTCCTCTTGTCTTCCCCTCTGTTACTCTTTCTATCAACCCTTCCCTACCCCCCAGTCCTACCCAGTCCGAATTCTCTATCTCCTTCTTTCTTCATCCATTCGTCCCCACTCCCGTTGTTTTTCAAGATCCTTAGTATTTTCTCTGTCCCACCCTCATCCCTTCCCCCATACATGTCTCTACTACGTGTTCCAATATTTTTTCTCCCCTTCTCATAATTTGCATTTTCTTCTCTTTTCCCCTTCCCAATATTTCCCTCGTCTCATCTTATTTCCCAGCTTAAATCTTGCTGTTTTAATCAATCTCCTCTCCTTTTTCTTTTTTCTTTAAAAATCTTGATATTGATCAAATAATTTAATTGTACTATTAAAACTGTGATCATAATTGCTATTATCATATATTAATAATTTAATTAACATTATCAATAATTTTTCAGGTTTGCAAAAACGATTACCTTATCATTGACTTAAAAAATGAAGCCGAAGGTCTTGAAGCGAGTATACATTGGCATGGCATTTTTCAAAATGGATATCAATATTATGATGGCGTGCCATACTTGACGCAATGTCCAATTTCATCAGCTAATACGTTCAGGTATTATATAATAATTAAATAATTTTATATTAAGTTTCTTATCTTAACATTATTTTAATCTTTTTATGTATAAAATGATTACAAGAATCGATTTATGTAAGAAAAAGTTATGGTATTATTACAGTAGTATAAGTAATCTCCACATCCTGAAAAAAACTACCTAAAATATATCAAGAGACACGGTAGTGTCTCGCGCCAAGTATACGCGAAGCGAGACCGCACTGTGGATCATTCAACGCGACGAGTTGCGAGTAACCGAGTTTTTGAGATCTCGATAACCAGTGAACGGATCAAGTTCTAACTAGGTTTAATGGATAGCTTGGACCAAATTTATACCATAAAAGTGTCTTTATTTTTCCGTTTTATTTACGTGCCCTACGAGCGGAGATATTGCGATGCAAAGTCCAAATGTGGAAATTTTTATTTAAGAAACGTCGTCGTTGTCAGACAAAAATGGCGACTGGTGTGTCACTTTCTCATATTTGACACGAGAGGGCAGACGATAATTCATTCCGTGTAAACGAGTGAATTACTGTAAGTTACTATAGAAGAAACACTCCGCGTAAACGTAAGTCAGTTATAACCTAGAAATAGTGACGGTCGTGACCATCGCAGCGTGACAGATAGTGATAGTAAAATATATATTGACGGCAGGGAGCTGATGCCGAGGAAATCTTTAAGAAGGAAGGTGTATCCAAAATCACATGAGTGTTTTACGTACGGGCGGGATTTACGTACAGAGTCACGTACGTATATGCTGTCTTGTAAAAATTGTAAAAGTTAAAGAGAACGAGAAAGTGATCTATATCTATATGCACGTGTGATAGGCACTATTTTTCTGAAAAATCTATCGTATTTATATGCACGTGTAACAGGCACTATCGCGTAACAAAGATTTCTCTAAAGTATGTTGATTATTTTTTAGTAATACATTTTGTGTAGTAAATTCTGAGAAGGAAAATCACTCATGTTCCGTTTTAGTCCAGTCGGCAAGTACATTTAAAAATCGACTAATTAGAACAAAGCTGCAAAAAATTTTAATTGCTTTGTTTGGGTGTCAGTAATGACGTACTAAGTTTTCGACCTCCCCCGTGGTGTGCTTCGGCCGCCATCTTGGAAGAAAGGGGTTAAAAATCGGTTTTTCGCGAATATCTCGGTTTTCATTAGACTTAGGCTAAAATAGTTTAATACAATATTGTAAAGAATTAAATTCTCTACAAAAAAGAAAGTATAAATTTTTTTCCTACGACCAATAGTTTTGGCGCTAGAGCCGGGAAAAGTAGGATACTTTTTGTAATAAACGGTTTCAGCGACTTTATCTCGCCGTATCTCATTTCTCAGAGGCTGTAGTGTACTTTTAAACTCGTTTCCTCACCGCCTTGTGGTAGAGTTAGTGGAATGTTTTTTTTATGCGGTGTTTTCTGTAGGCCTAATACACTCAGTTTATTATTAAGATTATGAAATTTTTTTTACCAGGGTTGTCTTAATTTTATTCAATAATATAATTAAACTCGTGAAAGTGTCAACGATTTAAAACGGCGAATGCGAGTCAGGCACGGAACGTGGTGCGCAAATAAAAAAAAACCGTGTATTCAGATGTGATAAACGTTTCGGCTCTTCTTTCGAGTCATCTTCACCATTTATTGAGATAAGAAGATTCTATTCCTGCAAAGCTCGAGGCAGAAAGTTCCCTTTTTGAGGAGATGTGACAAGCGAGCTGGTATGCACGGTTATAGTGGACATTTCCGCTGTGAAAAAAAAAATATATTTAGTCAATCGTTAAAACAGAAAGAGAAAGGAGAGAGCTCACCTCAAGGTCTGCAGCAGTCAGAGAAGTACAAAAATTAATTATTCAAATTTTGTTCTTTTTGATGTAGAGGGTTGGCAAATGTCATCTTCCGCAGCATTTTTCTTTTCTTCAATTATCTTCTTTCTCTGCTTCTTCTGGTTCTTCCTTGTTGTTCGAATCAATCTCATTGTCAGGATTGGTCAATGTCTCCTCAAAATGTTGAACAGTTACGTCGATTTCTTCATCGTCACAGTGATCTATTATAATGTCGATGTTTGTGCATGCTTGACCTCGACAGTTGAAACGAGTCACAAAGTATCGTAATCCAGCTTTTTTGCAACAGCAATTCGCTTTGCAGCCTTTTGTACATTTGCAGAAGATCTTCAGAATATCCCGCGGAGCGGTTTCCTTCATTGAAGAAACTGCAAATAAACCCCCAATCCAGCCCCAATTTTGAGGATTTTTTTTAACTCCGCTCCACTGCTGAATCTGATGGTAGACTCTGAGGGAGTGTTGATGTGCAGCTGCTTCAGTAGATAATATAGAAGCAATGTTGAACATTACTTTCGACGTAGATTTGGCGAAGCATGAAAATCGAAACTCATCCAGAAAACTATTGCTCTTTGCTCCTATAAGGCGAGAATACATTTTTGTCTTGCTATGTCAATGAAATCTGGATGAGCATTCGGATCTCCAAAAATTTTTGAAATATTCTGCAAATTTTCATCTTTTTGGAGCAGTTTAATAAATTTTATTTTACCCTGCCTGAAAAATGTTGAAGTGGTATCACAATCAGTGAAAGCTTGAAGAAACAGAATATGCTCAGCAATATCAGGATTGGAAGAAAGTAGATGAACAAAATATTCTGCTGTTTTTCCCTTACTCGATTTCATGAAATAGATGTTAGATTTAGATGATGCTAAGGCTGTCAGTAACACTAAAAGATCAATATCTTCGCCAACTATTACTACGGAATCGTAATTCTTCGATGTATCAATCGCAGTATTGACAATAAGAGTGTCAGCATCTTCAATAGCTTGCTTGATAACAAATCCTGCAGTTCGAAATTTTTTATCCAACATTGAGATAAGTCAATCCTTATTTTTTTTATTCGATAGAAATTTTTCTTGGGACATGGTAACTATCATAGATTCATTGAAAAGTACACTCACAGAAACATAATCGTTATAACTATATCTTTTAATTTATTTAAAATCTTGGATGCTCCTAGCTTTTAACAAGGAGTGTACTTATAGCACTGTCGAGTAAATAATACAAAGCCAGATGTGTGAAACAACAACGGTTTACTAACACAATAACAACGCCATTTACCTGAGAAGTGAGATACGGCGAGATAGAGTCGCTAAAACCGTTTGTTACAAAAAGTATCCTACTCCTCCCGACTCTAGTGCCAAAACTATTGGTCGTAGGAAAAAAACCTATACTTCCTTTTTTGTAGAGAATTTAATTCCCTGCAATATTATATTAAACTATTTTAGTCTAAGTCTAATGGAAACCGAGATATTCGCAAAAAACCGATTTTTCACCCCTTTCTTCCAAGATGGCGGCCGAAGCACACCACGGGGGAGGTCGAAAACTTACTATGTCATTACTGACACCCAAACAAAAAGATTAAAATTGTTTGCAGCTTTGTCCTAATTAGTCGATTTATTTGTCATTTTTAACGACGTGCCGACTGGACTATTTGTTTCTAATTAATACTTAAAATATCACAATGTTAATAAGTAAGGAAATGATATTTAAAACAACAATTTATTGATATATGTATATTTCACTTCTTACGTTAATTAAATATTATATTATGTTATTTAAACTTCAATATAGTATCTGATGGATATATATTACATTCAGTAGAATAAATTATTTAAGATGTAATTGGCAATGTGAATACATGGCCCATTCGAAAAATGTTTTAGGATAAAAATATAAAGGATCACAATTTAAGTAGAAAACAGTTTGTGCTTTTGGTTAAAGAATACTCTGTATTTATGCTTTCTACTATTCTCTGCTTTAACAAAGATTGATAATTTTAAAATATATAATTGAATGAAGTTGTAAATAACATATGATCTAATAGTAAGAAGTGAAATATAAATCCATAAATTATTATTTCTTCACTTACCGATATCGTGATATTTTAAATATTAATTATAAACAAACGGAACAACAATTATTCTTTTGAGAATATTTTTTACTACCCAAAATACATAAAATAAATACACAAATAACATTTCAAAAGAAATCGAAAAGAGTGCCGCAATACTACCGTGTCCAATTCTCAACTTCCCGCACTTGTTACACAAATTAATTTTTATTCAAGCCACCCGATTAATTACAAGGTCAATGTCGTATCTAATTTGGTCAACCGAGCGATTTTACTATCTAACGAGCGCTTTCATGAGTCAAATATCTGTTTAGTTAAAAAGATCCTTTCTGACAATTGTTACCCGACAGATTTTTACAACAAATATATAAAACGAAGACTAACAAGGGGACCTTCAGGCTAACGCGGCGATTCTGTAAATGATAAAGTTCACACTGTACGACATCCTATTACTATCCCGTATATTAAGAATTGTAGCGAGAACATTTGTAAGGCCCTGAGAAACAAAGGGTTCGACGTTGTGTATACGGGTCCTAAAAAACTCGACCATATTATCAAAAGAGGAAAAGATAGGTTGGATAATGTTAAACGTATGGAGCTTATATACGAAATTGATTGTCTTAATTGCGAGGCATGTTACATCGGACAGACCAAAAGAAATTTGGAGACTAGAATCAAAGAACATCGTGCTGATATTAAAAAGCATCCCAGCAATCATTCTGTTGTTAGCAATCACAAGACCTCTTGCAATCATGAATTTAATTGATCTGGTCCCAAAGTTCTACACAGTGAAAAACATTTCAAAAAGAGAAAGATAGCCGAAATGGTGTTTATTAAAAAAGACAACAACACTATTAACTTACAGAAGGACACCGATAACCTTCCAGTGATATACGACAAAATAATAAATTTAATGTAAGCGCTTTCGGTTACTTTTGCCTTTGTTTCTCACTCATTCGTCCGTTGTCATCTGAGGTGAACGCACCACCAAACACCACATTAGTTAATATGACTCTTGATCACCATTCGACGTACAAAACGTGTAAGCTGGTTCTCTTTTGCTGTAATTCTTCTTATTATACTCTTTTAGTTCGTTAACTCATTAATTATTATACTATCTTTATATTTTAGTTCGTAGACTCATTGCTGCCACATTGGGTACAATGAAGTGTTTTGCAAGCGTTTAAATGTA
Organism: Temnothorax unifasciatus; assembly: GCA_030770225.1. Taxonomy (NCBI): domain Eukaryota; kingdom Metazoa; phylum Arthropoda; class Insecta; order Hymenoptera; family Formicidae; genus Temnothorax; species Temnothorax unifasciatus. The sequence goes on along the minus strand of JASTWK010000895.1, from coordinate 7,481 downwards.
ATGCACGCACTTGAGAAGGACCGGAATCTCGGTCGAAACGCGTTGTGTTTATTAAATAAAGCCTGCCAGTTCGGTCGAAGCTAACAATTTTATTCATATATATACAACCTTTCATTTTTTACATGTACATATACATTATACAGGGTTTACCAAAGTATGGCAACCCCTAAATATTTCAAAAACTACGCATTTTAGAAAAAAATGTTTCAGACAAAAGTTGTAGAGTTTTAAGGGAGAATACCACCTTTGAGCATGAAATTTAACCTCTTTTTCACGATTTTTTTTAACATATAAGGAATAGAGCAATCGAAAATCAGCTTAAGGGGTCTTTTTATTATACATTGAAGATGTAAAAAAAATTTTTTTGTATATAAAATCATGTTCGTATATAAAATACACCCTGTCAAAAGAGGCCGTATGCGTCACGGGGGTCTAGCTGGTGTACATGATTTCGGCTGACTGGTATGACCTAGAACAGAAATTCAAAAAAATTCTTAATCTGTGATAGATTGGCTATGGAAGTACGTAGGATTTTTGAAAAATATTGATTTTTGCGAAATTGACACTAATTTGAACAAAAGTGTCCAAATTTACACTGAAAAATCGTGTATAAAATTAGTTCAAAAAAAAAAAAAAAACTAATAATCTAATTTAAAAACGGCTACGTACTTCCATACCGAAGTTCATTTAGAGTAGAAAAAAATTTGGATCATGTCAATCCGATTAAAATTGTGGGAGTTATGATGTACACCAGTTTGAAAAATGGTATTTTTCAGAAATCGCGTTTAAAGTTTTGCAACGAGAAAACTTGTAATTATTAGCTTCTCACCTTTAATCGGCAATGCACCATACAGTTGTCCTTCCAGATAAACATCTTCGTCATTTGTGGCCTTTCTAGTTGAAATTTGTTGTCGGCGAGCTTCTTTTGCTTCCTCAGTCATGGCGCGCTCAGCTCCGCGATCCGGCGTTCGTCGGCTTCAATGCAGAAATTGTAGCAAGTACTTCCAATATTCATGTTTAAAACTTTGCATAATTTCCATAATGCTCCGCAAACCGTCGTTGAAATTTCCAACTGCAATATTGGCGGCAATCTCGACGATTGCTTTGCTACTGTGGACCGCTTTCGGCGCCATTGACCACAGCACAGCATTAAAGCTTTCATTGCTGTTTTGTGTAAATCCGCCAAGACAGCGGGACAGTACCATACTATTCTGAACTATCAGGAAGCCTCAAATACTTGACAAATAAAGTAGAAAGGAAGAACACTCGGAGAGCGCTCCGAAGCTCTCTCTGCGCGCTATGGAGTTACGCACAAACATGGCTATTTTCAACATGAAAAGAGTTCCAGACTGACTTAATATGAATGGAATTATATTCTATACATATCAAAGTATCATTTAAGCAACAAAATTGAATTTTTTCGACCCACAAAGGTGGTATTCCCCCTTAAGTAACGCATTAAACAGTAATATTAATTTGACTACAAATAACTTTTTGCCATTTTTGTTAATGCCAGGTAAAAATAACTTTAAAATTTTTAAATGGAAACTTCTATTTTTGATGGCATATTCTTATCGCTTACCTCGAGAGCTTTTCAAAACACTATAATAAAGTATTTTTTATTATATACTTTTCACGTTTTGGAACTTGAAAGCTACTGCCAGCATCAGCGTTACCCAAGATGTACCGCGTGGGGGTAGCACGGTCGGATTTACACTAGCAGAGTTGTAAATAACAATACTTTTGTGATTGAAGTTTTTAATTACTAATTATTTTACATAATGTTAATTTAAATTGAGTTTAAGTAAAAATGTTTTTCGGAATTGTAATTAAAGTCGTTCAATTACAAATACATTTTGAAATTGTAATTAAACTCAAATTATATTACAATTAAAAAAGTAAAAAAAGTAATTATTATTTATATTTTCCTAAATTACAAATTTTACAACTTTGATTTGCATTTTTTGTGTGTTTGAGTGTTTTAGAGTAAATTCTAAAAGTGGTTTTTATTGACTTCTTGACAGTATGCCAATCTTTGATAGAATGCAGAAATAGCTCTACGATTTGATTCAGCAGGTATCGAGGCTGTTTCATCCCTTATTCGCTGCCTCAATTCTGGTTTATTTTGAGGTTTTGTTTCGTAAACCTTACTCTTCAGATAGCCCCAAAAGTAATAATCAAGAGGAGTTAGATCTGGTGACTTAGGTGGCCAACTTTCCCTACCCTCATTTCGGTTTCTTCTTTTTATCTACCTTTGCGGGAAAACTTCATTTAAAATTTGACGTGGCCCTGCATCAAAATGAGGCGGAGCTCCATCATGCTGAAACCATATTTGCTCAAAGTTATTTGGAAAAATATTTTGTATAGCTGGATTATTTCATCTACAAGTAATCTCTTGTACCTATAAGCATTGAGGTTTTCCTTAAAAAAAAAAAAAAATGGCCCTATCACATAAGCATCTATCATGCAGCACCATACATTTATTTTTTGTGGTATTGTGTATTGTGTATCACTTTCCCGCACCCAATTCGGATTTTCATCTGACCAGAGACGAAAATTTTGGTTATTAACTTCTCCCGTCAATGTAAAGGTTGCCTCGTCTGTGAAAACAATTTGATAAGAAAAGTTGGGCGAGGCATCTATTAGGTCCGTCATTCTTGCACAGAAGCGTATACAACGCTCATCATTTCCGTCTTGCAATTTTTCAACGTATTGCAATGTGTATGTAATTTATTTTTTCTTAAAATTTTGTGTACGGACATGGGAGCAATGTCGTGAGCTTGAGCTGCTCTACCAACAGACGAATGAGGATTTTTAATAAAAGTCTGCAAAACATCAAGTTCTTTGTCGTTATTAGTTCCAGACGATGACCTGCCAGATCTAAAGCGACTTCTTACACCACCAGTTGCTTGAAAACGTCGTACAGTTTTCAAAACAGTGAATTTACTAATTTGACGATTCGAATACGTGTTATTAAATAATCGAACGACATCAGTGAACGATCGTTCATTATCACCCCATCCGCGCATCATTAGGATAGTGATTCTTTCACGCTCCGATAATTTGTTAGCAATTTTTAGCTAAACGTTTAATTTTTAATTTATTAATTTGCTAATTAAAAAGACAAAAGTCCTCGGCAGAAGCAGAGAGCGCTCTAGGACGCTATTATCCTACCCACGTGATTATGCGCGAGAAAAGAACACTGAACATCTTGGCGCTTGCGTTTTATACTCTCTCGGAGTGTCGATTCAGATAGGGGTTAGCGCGAGGGTGGTAGAGAGGGAGAATGCCATTGGAGAATCTCATTGGACTTTTCCTAAGAGGGTTAAGTTAGGTTTTTTTTAACTATATGGTTAAGAAAGATAATAGAAATAGCATTTATGCTTTTTTTAAAGCAAAAAATAATTGGTATATTGAAAAGTCTATATAAATACAAAGTCGAATAATAGCACACAATTAAAGGCGCCAGACTATTATGAGAGGTTGCTACTATACTGCATTAGTGCTGTAATTCCATGTACTTTTACGTCACTACGCATGATCATGTGCGTCTACATCATGTTGGTATAACAGGCATTCTAACTACGCAACAGTTAATTTTAGTACTTAATAACGTTTTTCCTAAAATTGAGAGCGACAGTTTTAATTTACAGATTTATGTTTTACGCACCAAAATGTACAAAATTGTGAAATTTCAGCCAAATCGGAAAGAAAGCCCCTCTCCTTCATAATTACCTTAAAAAATAATTATGTTAATGTTAGATATAATATTCCCAAACAATAATTTAGTTTTAATTATATTGCATAATCTTAAACTTAACCTTGTTAAAAACTTCATTACCAAAGAGTTTGCCATACTCCAAAGTAAACTTTAGTGTAACAGAATTCAAAAAGTTAGTATCTAAATAGAGAGAACCGTGTATGCGCTCAATCACGAAAAAATTCATTATCCACCAGTCTTCAAATATCTGCAGAAAAAATTATCTGATAACTGCAGAAAAAATCCTTTGACAACGAATATAAAAATTCGAGGTAAAGTTTGCATTAAAAATATAAACTGGTTTGTCCACAACTTCCAAAAACTTTGCTATTATAATTTTTATTATGATAAATATATTTAGATTAAATATTAATTAATCCTTTTAGAGTCTAATCTTTTTTGTGTGTGAGAAGAACATATTTAATTTAATTATTTTTAAAATGTTAGAGATTGCTGAACACAAATATAAAATTTATTAAAATTTATTTTGTTGTTATTGCTTTCGTGAATAATTAATATTTCCAAACATAAAATATAAAATCAACGTCTATCATAAAATAATATAATGGACTCGATTCAATTAATATTGACTTGGTTAGCGGATGCGTGTGTGAGTGGATACGGTAGGCGATTGCGGTATAGCGTATTGTGATTAGCTGCGTACAAGGTTTGTTTTGGCGATTGGCATAAGGCGAGAGGAGAGATAAATTGCGAAGGAAGCGATAAGATTAGAGGGGAATAAGGAATTATCGAAAGAGAGGTCTAATTAACGTGACAAAAATACGTCGAAGTTTGAGGTTAGGCCAGAGAGGGAAAAGGATAAATAATGTAGGGAATCTGCTTCTCTTTTCCTTAGCATCGTGTAACACCGCCCGAAGGTATTCCTAGGAAAAAGACAGGTGGCGCAAGGCAATCGGCGAAGGTACAATCGCCGGAAGGAAAGAGGAAGGTAGCGGAATATAGTGTGCGACGACACCGGCTACCTCCGGTCTCGCCGGCCGCGAGGCAGCGCGTCGTCGAATTATTATTGCCAGATCTCAAACCGCGGAACGCAATAATTAACTCAGATCTCAACGATAGCTCGACCGAATACTCTCACAACTCGATATTGGGCGCCAGGTGTGGAGAAGGCCACACCACCTTACTCAAGACGTTAACGCTAAAGCTGAAACGCGAAATCGGCAACTATCTCAGTCGTGCGTTCTTTTATGAGACCACGGGGTCTCGGTTGGAGCGAGGAGAGGGAACGCCGCGCAATCAATGCACAAAATAAAGTCAATATATAACAAGAAAAAGTATATTTAATAAAGAGACAGGAGGACAAGATAGTAGGTGATCCTCTGCAGAAGGGTCGATCATTTCACTCGGCGCGACCCGTTAACGCAATGTGATACAACAACGCGGAACGAAGACGATACATTGGTGCGGAATTTCAGAACGATACATTAACGCGGAATCTCAGAACGATGCCTTACGATACTCTAACGCAGGATCTCAGACGATACATTAACGCGGAATCACAGAACGATATTTTACACATGAACGCGGAATTTCTGGCGAGGCGTCACGCCACGCTACGCTAACGATCACGGTACTTCCTCACGCAAAACGATACATTACGCCAAAACGAGAACGATACCTCAGTATCACGCGAACGAAAAATGGACCTCGCGATGGCCTCGGTCATCACGCCCTCGGCCTCCCGAAGTCCCCGATGCTAAACGCAACGATGCCCCACACGCCACGACGCGATCACGCGGAGCTCGCGCGGCGCCCCGCGATGATACGGTACTCGGTCGTGCCAAGAGCACCTCCGCCCAAAACGGCTCGACTACGCCCAGCGCGTCTCCCCCGTTAACGATACTCTAAATCGCGGAATCAACCGCCCCAATCGCCACGAAAATCACGAAACATATACTCTCGAATCAACAAACTCACAATACGAGCGAAATCTCACGCGGCATCGCTCACGAACAATTCACACGGAAATCAGACGAAACACGAAACGCTGACTGTCGGCGGCCGCACTTCCGGATTCCCGAGACGGGCAATCTCAATTACTTCCGAGCGGGCCCATCCCGCGGTATTTCTCTCGATAGACTCTATAATCGGTTTCTACATTTCCCGCGGCACAACGCGACTCCCGGGAGGGCCTCGATATAGCGACGGTCTTACTTGGAGGTGTTAGAGCAGTGGCCTTACAATGTAGCTCGTGTACTCGGCGTCCGCTCGTCGTCCCAAAGGGCCGGTGGTACCTCTATGGCGGCTCGCACGACAGTGCCCGCTCCTCGGCTCGGCAGGACCACGCCGGGCCCGCGCTCCTGCGCGCCAGGTTTGCCAACTGCTTCCGCTGCTGCCGATCGCCGCGCCCGACCACTGCTGCCACTCGGCGATCGCCGCGCCCGGTTCGGGCGCCTCTCGCCTGCGCCTCCACCTACCGGTTCAAGTCCGTTTTTAAATCCGCCTCGAGTCCGGCTGTCCAGGGCCGCGACTCGTGCACGGTTCGTCGACGGCCAGGCTGGACGGGCCATGGCCTGTCGACCGGTGGCGGAGCCCCGGTAGTGGCTGCGTGCCCGTTCTCGGGGACCTTCGTCGGGGCGTCCCCCTTAGCGGTCTCCCCCGCTCTCGGGCCGGTACGTCGGTCGCGGCTACGTGCTCCGTTTTCGCTGTCCCTGGCTAGGGCCCCGGCGTGACCCGCCGTCGGCCGTCCATCCTCGGTAAGGCTCGGGCTGTCCACCTGTAATATTCCCGCGTTGCGGGCTTTACGCCGTTACATAATTTCCGGGCCATCTGCTCTGCACCTTTTCGCGATCTGAAAGGCTTGTCGACAAGTTAACCTAACTTTACGCTAGCGCTCCGCCCGTCTCGGCGGAGGCACCACCCTTGAACGTCCCTCTCGGTCGAGCTACCGTCGGAGCAAGGGACGCGACAAAGTCACGTCACAACTGATGGAGCCAAAGAGTGGGTGGCGTGCGGTACAGCACACTCAAAGCTGCGGGAGGGGAAGAAAGTAGAAGAAAAAAGTCATGGAAGAGACGAGGAGAGAGAGATCAAATTCAACGAGCATTGTGGATTGTTTACAATGCTCTAATAAGGAAGATAAAATAAAATTGCGAAAAAAAGAGATGCTAGAAGGAGACGGAGGATATCTTCAAGAGGGGCAACAGAACAATTAGAACTCCACCAGAAGTGAAGAGGTTGAAGGCTGAGAAGAAGAAGAGAGAAGAAGAAAGTGCAATAATGGCAATTTTGAAAAAAATAAAGGATAAAATGGGAGATATGAGAAAGAAAATGAGTGAAGTCAAAGCTAAAATGTATAGGCTGGAGAAAAGTGGGAGATAAGGAGAAAAAAAGCTAGAAAGTAGGCTGGATAAAATGGAAAAAAAAGTAGAAGATTTAGAGAGACAAAAAAACGGTGGAAACTGGGAAAACGGAAATTTAGCTGAAGAGATGGTGGAGAGAGCAATCGATTTGCTGAGGAAAAAGGATGGTGATAGGAGTTACAAGGAGAGAAGATCATGGACGAAATTATGGAGAAGTAAGAAATTGAAAGAACAATAGAGGAAAAGAAGAGGGAGGAAAGGAAAAATAACATAGTGATAAGAGAGACCTTAGGCTCACTCTCTGATAATGCAGCATGCTTGACACTAGAGGCAGGATGTTCAAACCAGGCAACCAGTAAAGAAAAAGGTAAATGTGGGTTGTTAAGTCAGTCAAATTG
>JASTWK010000894.1:0-67361 GCA_030770225.1 Temnothorax unifasciatus | reverse complement strand
TCATATTTTCTAATATGGCAATTACGTACGTGAAGACGTTTAAAGTACATTGTGTAAGGCTTACTGCAAATAAATATTATTACTCTTCGTCGGATCTTGTGTGCGCAGCGTCTTTGAGCCAACGCTTTATTCATCTGCAAGGTAATCCTTTATTTCCAATAAACAAAGGACTCTGTACGACAGGGGTGTCAGATTTAAGTCGGGATTCACTCGAGAGTCGGCTGGTGGGGAACTATCCCCTACCAGCGACTCTCGAGTGACTCTCGGCTTAAATCTGACACCCCTGTCGCACGGTTGTGAAAGAAAAATGTTACATATACATATATTTTTTCTGTAATTTTTTTTTTTACATAAACATTTGTCGCGTTTTTTTCCGTTTTTTTTCATTATGTGTATACACTAAGTATTCACCTGATATTATTAAAGTTCTACGTTTATATAACGAAATACCGCTGTCACTTTTTCTGCAGTTTTTATTTTATTTTCTAAATACTTAGCGATAACAAATAATTAAAAAAATATATTAACATATATATTGGATAAGCCTTTAAAGTTTGACATGAAATTGAAATTGATCATTATGTACTTAAAGTACTTTAATTTCTAAGATGGTTGTACGCGTTTGTCTACATTTCGATTGGTCACAAAATAATACGATATATTTATCTATTCCACCAGGAACATTGCGTTTTAGCGATTTAATTAAATTAGATTTATCGGGTATTATAATAAATGTTGGTAGTGGAAGGATCTGAGAAAATTGAATTTACTCACTTTTAGGCTAACATATTTGTGTATTTTTTTTTTATTACTTTTAGATATACTCCGCCATCATGCCTAAGAAAATGCGATATTTATCAAAAAGGCGAGTGAATCAATGATTAAACGCGAAAGTCATAGTTGCAGACATTTAAATTCATTACATTTTCATAAACCAAACATTGCATCTAATGCGGTTGCAGAAACGGTATTGACTCCTACAAATGTCGACAATATTGCTTGTTCAAGTCCTACATTATCTGAAAGTACAAATTGTTATGACGAATTACCGATGCAGTTAGAAACAGAAGTCAGTGAACAGTACAACGTAACGTCTCAAGATAATATGTTACCATTGACGGACATATTGTCTTGTAGTAATGAAAAGAGTTTATGGAAAGATTTACAAACGTTAATAATAGAACGTAATGTTCCGCATAATACTGCCAATGAGTTGCTAAACATTTTGAAACAGCATGGTCACGTCGAGTTACCTAGTGATGTAAGAGTTTTGCTACGTACACCAAGAAATGCGTCTGTACATATAAAACCTGTAGGCAATGGTCGCTATGTTCACTTAGTCTTTCCTCGTTTCTAGAACGGTCCATAAAAATGTATTCTACTTTTATAAAAAAAAACAATATAAGATTGAATATAAATATTGATGGCTTGCCCATTTCAAAAAGTTCTGGTAGTCAATTCTGGCCTATTATGGCATCCATAGAAGGAATAGATGTTTATACATTGCCATTTATAATTGGGGTATATCACGGTATGTTTAAACCTATTGATGCTAATGAATTTATGAATGATTTTGTAAATGAATTCATCCTTCTTTTCAAAAATGAGATAACCGTGTGTAATGTCAAATATACTGTTGCCATTAATGCAATATTATGCGATGCACCAGCTAAATCATTTATAACGTATACAAAGGGGCACACAGGATATTTTTCATGCACTAAATGCATACAAGAAGGTGATTTTATACGTAATAGGGTAGTCTTTCCAGAAATTCATAACATATTGCGAACAAACGAGTCATTTAAAAATCGACTTCAGGTGGAGCATCACAAGGTGACTCCATATTAGAAAAACTTCTGATTGGAATGGTGTCGCAAATTCCTTTGGACTACATGCACCTTGTTTGTTTAGGTGTTGTAAAAAGAATATTACAGTTATGGCTTAAAGGTAATAAAAATGTAAGTCAAATGATGATATAAACGCAGTTTCGGATTATTTACTCGCAATCAAGGCATGTATACCATCGGAATTTGCAAGAAAACCCAGACATTTACGTGGACGTAGACAGATGGAAGGCCACAGAATTTCGGCAATTTTTATTGTACACTGGACTTGTCGTAATGAAATCAATATTATCTTTGACTGCCTATACTCACTTCGTTTGTCTTAGTGTTGCTATAAGAATATTAATTGATCCGCAATTGTGTTTCAAATTAAACGCTTATGCAGATTCACTGTTATTGTGGTTTGTTTCCAACTTTGGTAGTATTTATGGTGATGAATATATATCTCATAATGTTCACAATCTTATTCATCTCGCAAACGATGTAAAAAATTTTGGTTCATTAGATAATTTCAGTTGCTTTAAGTTTGAGAATTACATGCAAAAGATAAAGAACAAATTGCATAACAGCGGTAAACCTCTGGAGGAATTAGTGAATTCGTGTTGGCGAAGAATTACAAATGCCAATCCATCCGTGTTGCATGGTGCAATATCCAAATGCTGTTTACTCTAATAAGAACGAAATTTGTCACGTTCAATTTGAAACTTTCAAAATTTCCACAAAAAAGCACGACAATTGTGTTTTACTGTCTAATAACAATGTAGTTTTAGTTTTGGATATATTAGAGGACAACTCAATCTTATTTATTCGTGCAAAACGTTTTTTTAAATCAACATCTCTTTTCACTATGCCATGTGCTTCAGAAAACTGGGTATATTTGTAATATTAAGTACAAACTGCTTCAGAAATTATAACAGTTCCACTCACTGAATAAAAAAGAAATGTTTAATACTGAAAAATATGAACCAGGCTGATTCTTATGTTACAATACCGCTTCTTCATACCAACAATTAGATGCTGTACTTGTTTGTAAATATATTTTGATGTGTGTTACTGGTAAATAATGTTAAAAATAGATTGTAAATAATATAAATCATTTCAACGCGTTCTCTTCTTGAGAAAATAAATACTTGCTAACTTGCCTTACTTGGAAATGTGCAAATGTTATCCATATGAAATTGCACAACATTTGTAAGGTGAGTCAAATCATTCATATATGCCGTATTAGTATTTAACGTTGTTATTTCGCAATGCTTTATGTATCTAACCTCATGCAATTATTAGTAAAATCTTAAAATTATAATTTTGATAACTGCTAACATATAAAAAGAATTATTTTTTTAACAAAAAATCCTTTCCTACTTTTTCTTTATTAATGTAAAAAGAAAACTTATTACGTTAAGGGGATCCTAATGTGCTATCATGACTTAACGTGAGAAAATCTGCATTTCTGAAATTATTTTTGTTCTCCGGCATAAAATCGACCAGCATGACATCATTAATGCATATACTTTAACTTCTGAAAAGGATTTTTTATTTTGTAAAGCTATGTTGCTCAAAAAAATGATATGTTGCTCAAAAGAAAATATAGAAATTACAGGCGGGTTTAGGATCCCCTTAATTATACACAAATTACATAAAAACAATATTACTTTTTTCATGTCAAACTAATGCTTTTACCAATATAACAATTTATGTTATTATAGATGTATATATTTTAATATATGCGAGAAAAATTACACATACTAATTCAATCATTTTTTTAGGGATTATATATATAGAAAGATAATGGCACTGGAACGTGGCCAAATTGAAGGAAATAAGAAATACTCCGTTGTGAAATTTCTTGCGGACAACTCTTATTCGGAAATACCATCATCGTGGCTTATGCATGATGGCAAAAAGCAGATGTGTTTATGGCCGCCACGGACAGCAAATGCTGCAAGCTTAATAGCCAATTGCACAAGTCCAAATTTCGAAACTTGGACTTTACACGAGGTTGTCCTCATAAAAGAAAGCTGGCAGTAAGTATTTATGCATTCATATCTTGCTTTCCCAGCAAACACCAATTATAAACTGATATATAACGTCGGAGTAACAGATAATATAACAGGTGTTATACGTGTAGCAGCATAACTGCTATATAACTTTACGTTATTATTATAATATAACTGGATCATAAAACTATTATATTGCTCCGTTATTTATATTTATAATAAATGCACATTAATACAACTGCAATATATGCGTGTTGTACAACACGGTTGCGTTGATATTATATAAATGTTATTTAACATAATTTCAATTACCGCCGGAATTATGACTCCGCGATAGCATGCGCCATAACGGCGCGCGCAAGTTCGCGGTCTCTTTCCGCTAGTGCCATCGTGCCACGATCGCAACATACATTATCCGCGTCTGTCCGTGGGAGATCGTGAAGACGCGAACCGCGTTGGCGGGGTGTCTTTTAATGACCATCAATATGTGATAGTTTTCATGATTGTCATAAGATACGGGCACAAACAATGGGCGCGTTCAGCAGATACAACTGTTGAGTGAAGACTGAAATAGGTTATGGTTTACGACGAATACTGCAAACATAATTAATTCTCTCTCGGATCCCGTGTTAGGGCTCGGGCATTCCGTAGCGCGGTAGGACGTGCGGTTCCGCCGCTACAGACCGTGCACACGAGAGCGATTTGTACCGCGCGGCTAGCCCGCGCGGTCGAAACCGCTCGTGTGCACGATCTGTTCAGGTCTGTCGCGGCGGAACCGCGTGGTCGAAACCGCTCATGTGCGCGGTCTACCGCGCTACAGAATGCCCGAGCCCTAACACGGAATCCGAGAAAGAATTAATTATGTTTGCAGTATTTGCCGTAAACCATAACCTACTTCAGTCTTTGTATACAATAATTGCAAGACGTTCAAGTAATTGTGTAAGGTTTACTGCAAATATAATTATTATTCCTCGTCGGATCCCGAGTTGTGCAGCCTCTTAGAGCCAACGTTCCATTACTACAAGGTATATAAGCTTTTATTTCTAACAACAAAATTTATTGAGAACGTTAAAAATATGTTACTTTATAAAAAGTAATACCCATGTATATTTTTTCAGTCATATTTTCTACATCTTGCAATTACCGTGAAGACGTTGAAGTAATTGTGTAAGGCTTACTGCAAATATAATTATTATTCTTCGTCGGATCCTGTGTTGTGCAGCGTCTTTGAGCCAACGCTTTATTCATCTGCAAAGGTAATCTTTATTTCCAGCAACAAAAGAATCCCGCACGGTAGGGTGTGAGATTTGAGCCGGGATTCACACGAGAGTCGACTAGTGGGAAACATGCACGCAAGAGAAAGCATGTAGCTGCGAGCACAAATACCTGCTTTCTCCTAAAATCTTTACAAACGAATGTGCGATGAACTGCTCCTGGAAAGGCGTTCGCAAAAATTTTAAAGTCTTCGACTTGTATTTTATTAAAATTATGAAAAGTATATTGTACATATTATGTTATTAATCTGTTATTAATCTGTTAACCGAAATCTTTTTTACATTGTTTTGCTAACTCCATATTATCTTTTTTTCAGGATAAATAACTACACAACACGCAACTTTGACAGAGGCTGAATTTGATAATATAGTGGCGGAACGGCTACGTTTTGCGAAATAAAGAAAGCAGAGAGGAGAGAAAGAAAAACACATCAAACAGGGACAAACTAATGAAGAAGATAAATAACTTCTTCTAAGAAGCAAATACGTTTGTACGTCGAGTTCGAGGTATTTACGGTTATATTCTCATGACTGACATGCGATTAACATTATTATATAGATGCGCGAGTATACAAATCATCTCGGTGCGCCAAAGCACATCTGCCGAGCGTTTTGCTCTTTTTACATATTAGCCCGTTCTTCGTGAGGAAATGTACCTAACCTGATGTTTCCTAAAATGAAAAATTTCTAACTTGGGGGAGGAACTCGTGAAAATACTATATAATTTTCTATGATCAGTGCACAATACGTTTTGATAAATTTTGATAAGTGGAAACCGGAGCTTTGATCCAAATTTTTTAAAAGACTCAGCGTAGCATGTGCAGATGTTACATTACGAAATCTGCACATTATAAATAATTTTACTTTACCCAGTGAACACATTTTATAACGGAATATAACATGGAAGTTACATGTAATATCACAATGTTATTCTTGTGATATATAAGGGCTACATAACATGGAAGTAACATGCAATTTAACATTGTTATATGCAGGTAATATAACTGTTATATATCTTTTTGGTGTTACAGTTATGTAACAAAAATTGTGTAATTGTTACGTAACACGCTTGTATCAATGTTAGTATAACTAGTAATATTCTGGTAATATTAATGGGGTGTAACGGAATAACATACAATATAAGACTGTTGATTTGCTTACTGTTTACGTTTTTTTATGTGCCCGGGCTCTTAAAACCCTGCATCGTTTTATTTTGCTAGAGCTAATAATGGTCTGCGCATTTCATCATAAATTTTTAATTGTTTTTAAATATATATATTTTGTTTGAAAGGTTTAATATTGTGCAGAGGCCTTTTAGTTCGCCTTAAGGCAAAAATTATAATTTACAAAATATATAATTTATAATTAATAATTATTAATAATTTACAAGATATTATAATTTATATGATCAATTTATATAATCCGGGTATCCATCCGTATCGGTAAATAACGTATACTCTTTTTAAACTGAATTTGTTTCTTAAGATGATTTTTGAAAAATTATATATTTACGCTGATTGTGACATATGTAGACTATATATAACACTTACATCAAATTAAGAAGTAGTCTACTATGTAAGGCAGTTGCCTCACGATCCAGAGGTCCCGAGTTCGAATCCCACCAAGGTAAGTGTTTTTTTCAAATACAAAAAAATATTTATAATCATAGACTGCATCTTAAGAAACAAATTTAGTTATAAAATGGTAATAAAATTTCGAAAAAAATATTTTTTTTACGTTCATTATCTTATTATAACTGTTACGTAATAGTTAAATAACACGTTATGTAACATGTTATATTGCTGAGTCGGAAATTGTAAATTACATGTAAGTTCCATGTAACACTTTGGTTGATATAACCTGTTAAATTCGGTTACATTGCCGTTGCATTTTTGCTATATTACTGTGTTCACTGGGTACGTTATCGCGAATCAATCATACATCACGCGACATGTATCGAACTTTCGTGTACGATCATAGAGAGTCGCATTGTTTTTTTCACGTGAAACTTGAATTAAAATTTTTTGGCAATTCCGCTATTCTAACCAGGCGGAAGCAGTTATAAAGGAACAAAAAAAATTCCAAAAACGACGATTCCACAAACATAACGATACACATAGCGTTTCCTCGAACGCAAGAGGAAACGTCTGCGATCTCGAAGAAAGCAAAACTCGCTAACGTTTACCATTCGCCCTAGACAATGTTTGTTTAGAGAGCAGAAACTAGTGTTTCGAACTCGTAGATTCGTTAAACGCAATAGACTTAAGCTCGACTGCGGTATATAAGCTTTTGGAAATTTCGCATAAAACGATTGTTTCTTCTGATTGTTTTCTTACAAAGAGCGATTATTACGGGACGCGATCGAATAGAATAAACGGTGTTTATCTGGTATCATTGTATCGCTACGAAATAGGAATCGATGCGAAATGAAAAGATTAGAAAGAGAAAGAGAGAGAGAGAATGATTATTAAATCAATACAAATGTGTCTATTTACTACGGTGATACACTGCTTCATCCCACAGCCGTTGGTTTCTATCTTTCGTATGTACTTTCGAGTATTATTTGATGGTTTTTAATTTTTTTATCTTAATTGTCATTTTTAGTTTTTATTCGATAATATTGTCAGATTTTTTTTGTTTTCTTGCGTAAAAAAAAGTGTACAACTTAGTCTATAAGAAAGATATTATATATAATAGTAATAAAGATATAAAAACCTTATATATAATTACTGTTGTTTATTACTTAATTAAGAGCAATATATGGTTCTAATAATTTTAATTGTTACATACTTGTTACAAATGTGAATATCATAAGTATCAAATTGCTTTTTTAAAACTAATTTCAAGCAAAACTAAATCAAATTTTGATTAGTTTTGCATGTAGTTAATTACAGATCTTAATATTTATGTATGTATAAATATCAAATTCTGTAATTAATTACATGCATAACTAATCAATAAGTTTTATTTAGTATTGCTTAAAATTAATTTAAAATACGCAATTTGATATTTATGATATTTACATTTGTAACAAGTATGTACTAATGAAATTTTTTATTCTTAATTTAATATAAAATTATTCAGTAACAAGAAATTAACAGTTACATAACACAATTCTATAATTTACATTACAGTTATATAACTTTTTATTAAATTTAAATACATGTTACCTAACCATTTGATAACATCTTTGAAGATTATATTACATGTTATATATGCCTTCGATTAACGTTATATATCTGCAATACACACGAGTGGGAAATTACCACTAACGTGTACATAACCTGATACAATCGTGTTATATTGCCTGTTACATTTCGTTTTATCAAGATAACATAACAGTAATATACCCGTGTTTGCTGGATTGTTATGTATATTACCATTAGACCATATATAACTTACAATTAAGGCTCCTAGGTAGTCGTCGTTTCTATCCTTGTTTGATGACGTCAGAAGCGAGAAATGAGTGGAATTGACACGTTAAGAATTCTTGCGTGTCAATTTCAAATAAAAAGATATTTGCACAAAATAACACATTAAATCACTTCAGCACACTTTGAAAATACTTCGTAGTTTATCTCTTTCCCTTGACAGCTAATAAACAGCCGTAAATGTAATATACGAAGCCTAACCATGCAGATTTTGTATTACATACATTTTACGGCTGTTTATCTGTCAAGGGGAAGGGCTAAACCACGAAGTATTTTCAAAGTGTGCTGAAGTGATCATATACACACACTGGAAATGTAGATAACAAATTGTTTTTTTTTTCATTGTAGCATCTCTGGAATCTGCAAGAAAAAATGCAGTAGATTCCAGTTACGAAACGACCGGTGATGAAGACACATTGGAACGTGGCAAAAGGCAACATATATTAAACAATAAATACAGTTCCGAAGAAGATGAATGTAATACACCTCGACCACCTAAGAGTATGTATCACAACATTGTTTTATTATATTTTACAGGATATCTGACTGGTCCCATAAGCTCGGTCGTGTACAGGACATGAAATTAAACACAAAAGTTTTCTACTATTTTGTAAATAACGTGATCGCACATGATCATTTATCATTTACCAATCTTTTTTATTTCGTAAATCAAAATATGTAGTTATTTGCAAAATAATAGAAGACTTTCGTGTACAGTTTGACTTTATCTACCTGCATACGAACGGACGTGCAGAAGCAGTCAGACACCCTGTATATTATAATTATTACGTTATTCTCTTTATTTTGTTATTTTACTTGAAATAGAATCTAACAAATAATAAGTGTCTTTATATCCTTCACTTTACTGATATATACATACATCCCAGTCAAAAACAGCTAGTCAAAATGATGTCAGAAAAAAATAGACAAATAGAATTCCTGTAATTGTAATACGTGCCAAAGACCTGTCTGTGCGGTCGCGTAGCTCCTAAACGACGCGTCAGAGGTTGCTTGACAAAAAATGATCCTTTCTGCGAGACCTATCGTTCCTCAAAGTTTGTTGCAGAAGTCTTGAATCACCCTGTATATAATAAATATACTCTTTTTTAAGGTTTTTGAGATCCGGAGTTTCCTGACACATTATCAAGCACTTATTGACAGATATACTATCGTGGTATGGGACGTTATCATTCTCGTTTATATCATTCCAAAATAATGTTTTCACTGGGATATATATGTATACATAATTAAAATGTTTGATATGTATTTATTAATAGCTTTAGAACTCTTTTAAGATATTAAATATGAACAATTCTGAAAGATTAACAGTTGTCTCGTTTTTATACAAGTGTTTTTGCAAAATATACATAAAAGTAAAATTACATATTTTGTTTTTTAAGTGCTATAGGCAAAATGTTGATAAAAATATTTTGTTCAGGAAAAACGATCAGAGTAGGTAAACTAGGCCGGTTTTAACCCACCGCGGCGGTATTGGATTACACAAGGGTATCGGATTTCACGGAGGGGGGGTACCGCGGGGAGAAGGGGTGGTACCGCGGGGGCGGGGGAGGGGGGGTACCGCGTTTTCCGACGCCGCGAGGTGAAGGGTACCGCGTTTTCCGACGCCGCGGGGTGAGGGGACCTGCGTTTTCCGACGCCGCGGGGGTGAGGGGACCGCGTTTTTTGACGCCGCGGGGTGCGAGGTGATCGCGCTCGCGTTTTCGCCGCACCGCGGGGTGCGGGGTGACCGCGTTCGCGTTTTCGCTGCGCCGCAGGAGAAGGGGTGACCGCGTTCGCGTTTTCGCTGCGCCGCGTGACGTCACACGGCACGCTCGCGTTATCTCCCTCGTTCTTTCGCGCCCCTGTCCCCCGTTCGCGCGCGGTCCCTCTCGCTCCCGGCCCCCGTTCGCGCGGCCCCTCTCGCTCCCATTCGCGCGCGTCTTCTCATTCACGTTCTCTTTCCCTCGCGCGTTCTCACTCACGATCGCGTACGTCTTCTCGTTCGCGCGCGTTTTCTCGTTCGCGCGCGTTTTCTCGTTCGCGTTATCTCGTTCGCGTGCGTCTTCTCGCGCTCCCGACCCCCCCGTTCGCGCGCGTTTTTTCATTCGCGCGGTCTCGCTCCCGGCCCTCGTTCGCGTTATCTCTCTCTCTCTCCCGTTCGCGCGTTATCTCTCTCTCCTCCGTTCGCGCGGTCTCTCGCGCTCCCGGCCTCCGTTATCTCTCCGCCGTTCGCGCTCGTCTTCTCGCTTCCGTCACCCATTAGAGTTAGATCATTTTTATATTATTTTAAGTGATTTATTTATTGGAAATAAGAGGAAGAATATTTAACAATGTATACGACACAGATGAGAGAAAACGTTTAATGATCGCGCGACGAATGCGGCACGCGCATTCTTATCTAGAGTTACAGCTATGTAATTCTAAACCGCTGACGGTGGACAAGGGATCGGTAGACAGAAGGAAAAATAATTTTAGATACAGTGATATATGCATTTAATATACATTTATTTCTCATATAATGCACCGTGTATAGTATTATCTGCAGCATACGCCAACAGTTCACAATCAATAATTGAATCTTGCAAATAGCGCCAATGTACGGCTACTGCTGCGAGCATACCATTTCAACTGCAGATCCGCACCCATTACCATCTATAATGGGGCATAGGGGTACTAAACAGAAAAAAAATATTAAAAATAACTCTACATTACATTTCACTACCCTATGTCACACCTTACCAATCGCATGTAGGAATAAATAAATCATCCTCCTCATCATCCTCTGTCGAAATGTATGTTCCCCAAATCCAATTGGGCTCCCTGATACGATGCTTAGGACATCACTCCATGTAGCGGATTGCTATTTGCGTTTCAGGGATAAACTCACAAAGGTCATCTTCATAATGATAATAGTCCTGCCAATGATGTCCTGCTAAACAGTACATTCGTGAGCGTAGTGAGATGAGTCGTTCAGATAAGTATTCATCTCGATGACCATCATATATATCATCGCCGTACTCATCATCTCCAGGCTTGCATCGCGATACATAATAATCGTTAATTCTGCCACGACACATGATAATGTGAAAGTTATTAGGCCAAATCGGAGTCGGTAGACTTGTATCAATAATATGATATCTCTGCAACGCGTGATGTGTTGGGCACCACTTGTTAGTGCGAGTGAGCACGTTTCGAAATCCAACTTCTCTGCCGCGAAGATTATGCACAATCGACGAGCAATAACGTTTGTCTGTTCCCGCGTTGTCCATATTTTTTCACACAGTGTCAATGCCGTTTCAAACTCTCGACTGCGCGCTAGAATCCTCGTAGACTATTTATACGTACAAAAATGCGAATCTTGCAAATAGCTCCAATGTACGACTGCTGCATGGTGACCACCACCACAATCCACATAAATGTGATATCGTTGTCTAGAACGTGATGAGATCACCGCATCGGGCAATAGCATCAAATATGATTTTTTCAAGAACATGTCGCGACGTGTCTCGCGATGATTTCATCGAACACGTGCAAAACCGCAAATTTTACAATTTCACATAAGTCAATGGTACATTATTGATATCAAGAACATACGTGTCTCGCGATGATTTCATCGAACACGTGCAAAACTGCAAATTTTGCAAATAGCGCCGATGTACGGCTGCTGAGATAAAATTAAATATGCTAGCAAACGATGCATCATTAGTAGAATATAAATTGACGAATCTGGGGGATATGCTCAGTAGTCGAGAATTGGAAGTCGTGAGTACAATTGTGTCAGAAAGAAGATCGTGCAATAATATGGAGCAAGAGTTGTTGGACCAATCCGCCCTTTTAAATTCGTGGGAAGAATTTACCGCGTGGGAGCAACGATGCGACGAGTTTATCGAATCGTTGGAAGAACAAAGCCGAATTAAACGGCCACGATTATCGATCGGTCTCAAACAGTCGTTGATTGCTTGTATCGCACGACTCGAAGGTCTGAAAGACTCGGTACGTCAACGTTTCGTGCATGTGGGTGCCGGATACAGTGCGAGTGAGACAGGATGGTGCGAGATAAATACGGCTTTTGAAAGTCGTATACTGACCGGTGTGGTAATAAATTCCAAACACATCGACCCACGTCAATTTCTCAAAAATGCGAGAGACATTGTACTCATTCATGTGCGGAACGTCATGCAACGACATGACAATGTAAAGATAAACACAATGTTTAATGGTGAATTTGTTGCGGGCGACAAACGCGCGAATAAAAGTATCGCTACGAGAAACTGTGAACTCTTTCGTATGTCCGATCTGCGCGAGTGGTACAAGCGACGCGTTATCGAGCCTACCTTAGCATCGCTGGAGGAATTCCAGGAACGTGATAGCGGATGGGCGTTGTCACGTATACTCAATTTGACTGTTAACGTAAACAAGTACAATCCATTGCACGCGGGGTGTCTTGTGGAAATACCGCAAGAAATTAAAATAAAGAGAGCGGTGATAAACGTGCGATCAATGCATGCGGACAATGCATGTTTCGCATGGTCAGTGACGGCTGCTCTGCATCCAGCCCGAAGACATGCAGAACGGGAATCGTCGTATCCACATTACGCGTTGGTGCTAAATCTTACAAACATTAAGTTTCCAATGACGTTGGATCAAATTAAAAATTTTGAAAATTACAACGACATCTCCATCAACGTGTACGGCATCGAGAAAAAAAACAAGGAACTTGCTATCTTGCCAATACGGCTCACCGACAGAAAGATGGACAAACATGTAAATCTGCTGTACGTGCATGACGACAACGTGGGACATTTTGCATTGATCAAGAACTTATCCCGTCTCGTGAGCTCTCAATTGAGTAAAAAAGAGCACAGGAAATACTTTTGCGATCGGTGAGTATACATCTTATAATAATTAATAAAAAATAAATCTTACTTAAAAAATATATTAAAAATTTCATTATTTACAGATGTTTACACTATTTCTACACGAGCGAGAAATTGGAAGCCCACACCGTCGACTGTCGGGAGATGAACGACTGCGCGATCAAGTTACTGAGCGATAACGACAAGTGGTTGGCCTTTAAGAATCACAACAGGAAGGAACGAGTTCCGTTTATCGTATACGCCGACCTGGAATGTACCCTGGAGAAGATGGAAGCGGATCCGGAAACGTCCAGGTACACGTATCAACATCATCGCGTGTTTAGCATAGGGTACTACGTGCGTTGCTCGTACGACGACTCGTTATCAATGTATCGGTTTCGTCGCGATAAGGATTGCGTCGCGTGGTTCGCCGAGGAGCTAAGACGTTTAGCTCACGATGTAAAGACAATCTTGTCCACTAATGTGCCCATGGCGGATTTCACGCGAGACGAGTGGGAAAAGTTTAACAGCGCAACGCACTGTCACGTGTGCGAAAAACCGTTCGAGCCAGACGACGTGCGAGTACGCGATCATTGTCATCTGACCGGTCAGTACAGACCCAGGTAGCATTAATTTCAAAAAGTATCCGTAAGTTGTCGTTTTAAGGTTGCCTTTATGATTTTACCATAACATGACCAATGGATGCCTTTAAATTGATATCTCGTTTATTGTTATCCGAATGATGTTTTTTTTATGATATCTTAATGGAAAGAAAAACCTGTTATCCTAAAGTCACCATTTTATTTTATCCGATAGATGGCTGTTTTAAGGCATCGAAAAATCATCAATTTAATGTTATCGAAAAGTATCTTTATAAAAGTTGTCCAAAAGGTATCTATCGGTAGCGCTGTTTCTGTCTTTTGTTGCAGTCCAAAAGATGTCACCAATTAGATATCATGTTGTAGTGGCATTATTGACGTCATTAAAACGATGTAGGAAAGTTATCATTTTTACGACATCTTCTTGGTTATGGAAATATCTAGAATATAAGTCGAGATATTGCGCCGCGCGTACGTATGCGATTTTATTCCATCACGAAAGAGACAAATTGTTCGACAAAAAGTGTGTAATTAATAACGTGTAAGTATATACTTTCGCTTTTTCTATATTTTTAGTAGGTATATATATACATGCATATATCATAAAGCGTGACTATATAAAATACACGTGTACTTTTCAGGTTATACCGAGTTATACACGCAGTAATAAATAAAGTAAAGGGACGTACACTATTTTTATAATATTTTTCTCTACATCTGGAAAAAGTTGTGAGTATATACAGTAATACTGATCTATTCCGTGTTTTATTATATTTAATAGTTGAAGGGTTAATTGCGATACATTATAAATTATGCCATTGTGGGACCTCCGTTGAGACGGATGAAACCGTTCCTTAAGCTCTCACGAAAACAGCAAAAGCGACGAATCCGCGCCCTTGTGCAAGCGGATCTCGCTTACCTGGCAAATGCAGCAAATAATGCTGCGTCTAGTCCTACTCGTCCTTCCTCATGCTCACCGCCAACAGCTCGTGCTTCTAATATTCCTGATGACGTTTGTCATCAAATTGATGATTTCTTTGAACGCTTTGATGACGCAGAAGATCTCAATTTGCTAATCAATGAAAGACCGACACTGACTAATACAGATATCCAGTTGGAGAATCAGGCTCAATCGACTATCACTCGTCCCACTAGTATAACTAATCTTCAAGATTTTCTTGCTCATTGGGCAATCCAAAACAAAATACCTCAATCCGTTGTGAACGATCTTTTGAGAGGGTTAAAGAAATTTGGTCATCCTGAGCTTCCGTCTGATGCTAGGACATTATGTGACACGCCAAACAGAACTGATGTGGGATTATTTTCCGTGCCGGTCGGTAATGATCGACGATCTCGTATTGATCGTTTGGTGGTGATGTGCGCGGCGATCGCTCCGAAAGACAGTCGGAGAACACACGTTGAGCAATACGGAACGATACAAGTAACGTCGCGCGTTTTGGCTAACGAGTCGCGCAAGTGAATAATTAAGAGATACGTTCCGAGACATGAGATTTCGTACGAGTGATCGAAACACGAGACAGAGTTTATATAACGAGTTAAGATTGTAGGACAGTAAGACAATATTCCGAGATATTACACGAGTGACCGAAACACGAGACAGAGTTTATTCGATATATTGCATCGTAACTTACATATATATTCATGTCATAACCATTTAACTTGCTCATAATAAATTATAACGATTATCATCATTCTCTGACTCCACAGCAATTAATTTATTCCTACAAATTGGGGGCTCGGCCGCGATTTGAACGAGAGCCGTTTAACGAAGGATCCAGAACAATCGAGGTGTCACGTGAACAGTCAGTGCTTCGGGCAGAGTGATAGCGTGACATAAACACGAAAGTGCGTGCGTGTATACTCGCGCGGCAAGGACAAGAATTGAACAGAGTGACGAGACAATATACTGTGTGTGCGAAAGCAATGAAGGATCCGAATGTGTACACGGTGGTTGCGCTCAAAGAGATGCTGGAGAAACATGGCCTCTCCACATCAGGGGCGAAAGCGGATCTGATCAACCGTCTGATGGAAGTCGATCCGAACGGCGAATGGTTGCGAGACGATGGTGACAAGTCCGACGACCGTCGTGACGAGGCAGAAGGTATTTCACAAACAAACGCATCAGGTATGCAACAAAAGCTTAAGATGCAGCAAAGAGAAATCGAATTATGCCGAAGAGAGAAGGAGTTAGTGGAGCTCGAGTTAGAATTAGTGCGACGCGAATTGGAGCTCGCGCAACAGAGTCGGACAGAGCGCGCGAACGGTAACGAAAATCGCCAACGCGTTGTAAATGATAATGACAATTCGCGAACCGGGACTGTGCAAACAAAAGTAAATGTAGTGGCTATTGCGGATTTACTCAGTTACTTTGACGGTAAAGCAACGAACTATGATATATGGGAGAAGCAAATTCGACTGCTGAGGGCCACGTATCGGTTGGAAGATGATTCGGCGAGATTGCTAATCGGCATGCGGTTGAAGGGTAGAGCGTTAGAATGGCTTCATTCTAGGCCAGAATACGTGGGGATGCCATTTGACATGCTTCTCGGTGAATTGCGGGGTATGTTTCAGCACAAGCAGACTAAAGTAACCAGGAGAAAGAGATTTGAGGAGCGCACGTGGAAGAAGGATGAGTCATTTCGCGAGTATTTGCACGAAAAGGTCATCATGGGAAATTGCGTTCCAATCGATGACGATGAGATGCTCGAGTATGTTGTCGACGGTATACCGGATGAGGCGCTTCGAAATCAAGCGCGTATACAAGGATTCGAGACAGTAGATGCGCTTTTGAGGGCCTTCGAAAAGGTAACTCTTCGAGAACGAGGTACGTTGAATTCAGCGAAATCTGATAAGAATAACGGTTATCAAAATAAAGGAGAGAAGAAGGAGAAATCTAACAGCGAAAAGAAAAAGAACGTAACAAATACCGTGCGTTGTCATAATTGCGGCTTGCGAGATCATATAGGAATTAGTTGTCCAACTAAAGAACAGGGTGTAAAATGTTTCGGATGCAATGAACGTGGACATATTGCTTCGAAATGTCCCAAAAAGACAGAAACAAGAAATAGTTACGCCGCGGCGCGTTCTGTTAATCAGAAATACTTGAAGGACGTTCTGATTCAGGGACAACCAATAAAAGCTTTGATAGATTCCGGGAGCGATTTGACATTGATGCGCGCGGACGAATACGTGAAGCTAGGCTCGCCATGTTTTCGGACGGGAGGAATGCGATTCCGTGGCATTGGATCGGACGATAACATGACCCTAGGAGAATTTCAAACTGAGATCACTGTTGATGGACATTCTTATCCTATACGTATACAAGTAGTGTCGGATACTTTGTTTCAGCACCAAATGTTAATAGGAACTGATTTCCTGAATGCTGTCGAGGTCAACATCAGAGCAGGGAAAATCTCTATCAGTCCATTGCAATTGGAATACAACGAGGACGTGCCGGAGGTATTAAGAATAGAGGTGACCGAAGAGGAGAGTCGAGGGACGTGCGTGGACCTCACTTCTGTGAAGGATGCTGAGCAACGGAAGGCGCTGCAAGATCTTATTGAAAATTATACACCTAATAAAATACGCAAAAGTAACGTTAAAATGAAGCTTATTTTAAAGGATGAAGAGCCAGTTTATCAATCGGCAAGGAGGTTATCTCCATCGGAGAAACAAATGGTCAATGCGCAGATTGACGAATGGATTGCGGAGGGAATTATTCGACCATCGACTTCGGAGTACGTTAGTCCTGTAGTACTAGTCCGGAAGAAGGATGGAACACTGAGGCTGTGCGTGGACTATCGGATGGTGAACAAGAAGATTATGAAAGATCGTTTTCCTTCACCATTGATAGAGGATCAGCTAGATTCGTTGCAGGATGCTCGAGTGTTCAGCACGCTCGACTTGAAGAATGGTTTTTTTCATGTGGAGATGGACGAATCAAGTCGGAAGTATACGGCTTTTATCGTACCTGACGGCCATTATGAATTTCTGAGGGTTCCTTTTGGTCTATGTAATTCGCCATCTGTGTTTCAGAGATACATCTATTCGATTTTTAAGGAGCTGATACGGCTAGGCTATATTCGGGTCTATTTCGACGACGTCATTATTCTTGCAAAGAATATGGCGGAAGCCATACAGAGACTTAAGATGGTCCTGGAGGTCGCAAGAGACGCCGGACTTATTATAAATTGGAAGAAATGCTGTTTCTTGCAGACCGAGGTGGAGTTTCTTGGGCACATCGTCGGAGGAGGACGCGTGCGCCCATCTGACCGGAAGACGGAAGCGGTACGACGATTTCCGGAACCTACGAACACCAAGCACGTACAGAGTTTTCTTGGCTTGAGCGGTTACTTTCGGAAGTTCATCCCTGGATATGCCGCGATAACACGTCCGCTATCAAATCTCTTGAGGACGGGTGTGCAGTTCTGTTTTGGTACTGCAGAGAGGAACGCATTTATACAATTGAAGACGATGTTGATCGAGAAGCCCGTACTGAACTTATACCGAGTCGGGGCAGAGACGGAATTACATACAGATGCTTCCGCGCTCGGATACGGCGCGATCTTGCTCCAGAAAAATAGCGAAGATGGTTTATTTCATCCCGTTTACTATGCCAGTGGAAAAACAACATCCGCTGAGGCTAAATATACAAGCTATGAGTTGGAGGTCTTAGCTATCATCAAATCCTTGAAGAGGTTCCGCGTCTATTTGTTAGGCATCGCCTTTAAGATAATAACCGATTGTCGTGCTTTTACCCTTACTATGAACAAGAAGGATTTATGCGTGCGTGTCGCACGATGGGCGCTGCTTTTGGAGGAGTTCCAGTACACCATCGAGCATCGTCCTGGGAAAAGTATGGTGCATGTTGATGCACTCAGTCGTAGCCCATTGCCCATGTGCTTGCTGATTGACGAATCCGATGTGGGGCTGACGGCGAGACTTAGGAAGGCGCAAGAAGAGGATGACAGCGTGAGAAGACTTCGCGATCTGGTTCTCCGTGGACAAACACAGGACTTTATAATACGAGGTAATCTGTTATTTAAGGAGTCTAATGATAGTTTACAACTCGTAGTTCCGAGGAAGATGCAGACCCAGATTATTCGGCGGACGCATGAACGAGGCCACTTCTCAGTAGGAAAAACTGAGAGCTTGGTAAAAACCGACTATTGGATTCCCAATATTCGGCAGCGAGTCGAGAAGGTTGTGCGTAATTGCATTGCGTGCATCTTGGCTGAGAGGAAACAAGGGAAGCAGGAATGTTTTCTACATCCGATTGAGAAGGGAAGTGTTCCGTTGGATACCTTGCATATTGATCATCTCGGACCTCTAACCTCTACGAAAAAGTCTTATAAACATATATTTGTAATTGTTGACGCTTTTTCTAAATTTACATGGCTATATACCACGAAGTCTACGAGCACACAGGAGGTGTTGGTGTGCTTAAGGAAGCAGGCAGCAGTCTTTTGCAATCCGCGTCGGGTCGTTTCAGATCGGGGCACGGCTTTCACATCGAACGACTTCAAAGAGTATTGTCGCATGAAAAATATCGAGCATGTGCTGATCACAACCAGAGTGCCGAGAGGAAACGGACAGGTCGAGCGGGTCAACAGGACCCTGGCGAATGGTACAAATATGTCGAAGTGGCTCAACAATACTTGAACACTGTACCTCATAGGAGCATTGGCACCTCTCCCTTCCGTGTATTTTTTGGAACGCATCCACGATTAAAGGATCATCCGGATATTCGAGAGATATTAGAAAAGGAATGGATCGAATCTTTTCAAGACGCTCGAGATGAGCTGCGCTCTGAAGCAAAGGAGAAAATAGCGAAAGTACAACAAGAGAATAAACGAACTTTTGACAAGAAAAGAAAAGAAGGAAACAGTTACCGAGAAGGCGATTTCGTGGCCATTAAGCGTACACAACAAGGCCCCGGAATGAAATTCGCAGGCAAATATTTGGGACCATACGAGGTCACCAGAGTCATGCGAAATCAACGCTACTCTGTTCGCAAGATTGGCGAATGCGAGGGTCCTGCTCAAACGACGACATCTGCCGACTTCATGAAGCTGTGGGTCAACGAGGACAGCGATGACTGCTCGGAAGATGAAGGTGAAGAAGATGATGTTGCGTGACGACTTCTATGAAGATAAAGGCGTTTCAAAGGACGACTCCCCGGAGGACGAAGAAGATTTTAAAAGGCGACATTCGAGGACGAATGTGTTATCAGGAATGGCCGAGTGTGGGATTATTTTCCGTGCCGGTCGGTAATGATCGACGATCTCGTATCGATCGTTTGGTGGTGATGTGCGCGGCGATCGCTCCGAAAGTCAGTCGGAGAACACACGTTGAGCAATACGGAACGATACAAGTAACGTCGCGCGTTTTGGCTAACGAGTCGCGCGAGTGAATAATTAAGAGATACGTTCCGAGACATGAGATTTCGTACGAGTGATCGAAACACGAGACAGAGTTTATATAACGAGTTAAGATTGTAGGACAGTAAGACAATATTCCGAGATATTACACGAGTGACCGAAACACGAGACAGAGTTTATTCGATATATTGCATCGTAACTTACATATATATTCATGTCATAACCATTTAACTTGCTCATAATAAATTATAACGATTATCATCATTCTCCGACTCCACAGCAATTAATTTATTCCTACACTGATATACAGGCTCTCGCTGGAGGCACTTATGTTCATTATGGCTTAGAGAGGGCACTGAAGGAACAGTTGAGAAAGTATAATGTATTGCTGCAGCGTAATTCTGACACGGAAATTTCTGTGATTCTCCAAATTAACATTAATATCGATGGACTACCTCTATCAAAGAGTTCTAAGAGTCAGTTGTGGCCCATATTAGGTAAAGTTGTTGGAACTCAGTTTGTCGAACCATTCGTTATTGGAGCGTTTCATGGAAATAAAAAGCCTTCATCCGCTGCTCAATTTCTACAAGCATTTCTCACAGAGTACATGAAATTGTACAATGAGGGTTTTATTTACGAAAATCGAAGCTATTTTGTACGATTGAACGCAATCCTTGCTGATACTCCTGCACGAAATTGTATCTCTTGTTTTCCCGCTCATAATAGCCGTTGTGCCAAATGCATTCAACCTGGTAAAACTGTGAATGGACGACAAATATTTCTAGAGAAGGATTCAACTTTGAGAACTAATGCGACTTTCAGAGAAGGATTACCTGCTGCATTTCTGAATATCATGTCTCCTTTTGAAATCATAGGTATTATTGATATGATAAAGCAATTCCCTCTCGATTATATGCACCTGTTGTGCCTAGGAACGATGAAAAAACTTCTATTACTTTGGATCCGCGCTATGGGAAAATCCGAGGAAGCATTAGCTAAGCTTGCCGCATTTAACGATTTTTATCGCAGGTTAGCTAAATCTGTTCCAGCAGAATTTTCACGACATCCGCGTTCTTTGGAAAAAGTTGCTCAGTGGAAAGCGACAGAGTTCCGATTGTTCCTGTTGTATTTGGGACCCGTGGTTCTTCAGCATTTATTAAGTAAACCTCAGATCATACATTTTAATGCTCTCAACTGTGCCGTTAGAATTCTTTGTGATCCAAGAGAATGTGTACGCAATAACAGCTATGCCCAAGATCTTATGATCTACTTCGTAGATAACATGGAACTCTTGTATGGAGAAGAAACATTAATTTACAACATTCACAATTTAATTCATATTCCAGAGGATGTTCTAAATCACGGGCCCCTTGACTCTTTCAGTTGCTTTCCGTTTGAAATTTTTTTGCAAAAAATTAAATTAATCAAAGGTGGTGCCCAACCTTTAGCGCAATTCATAAAAAGAATAACAGAACGATCAATCCATCTTATACCTTCAGACAACTCGAAAACTGGTTACAATTACTTAAACAAAAGGAAGAATCGGTTAGATGACCATCAATTACCGCCGGGATATACCAATTTCCATCAGGAAATCCAATTTCAAGACTTTTTGCTAACTGACAAAAGTCCTAACAATTGTTGCTATCTATCGAATAACAGCGTTGTTCTCGTAGAACATACATATATGCTGCTACAAGGAAATTCCTGTTATTGTTGGTCACCAATTTATCAACACTCATCCTATTGCTGATTTTATCCGTGCGATTCTCGCAATTTAGGCATTTTCGATGGACGTGAGCTTTCTGAACTTCAAACATGGAACATAGACGAAATTGACCGAAAAGGCTTTGTTGTTCCGTACGACGCTGATTCTGTGTATGTTTTCCCTCTAATTCACAGCGACACATAAATAGACGTTATATCCTGTAGTTTTTTATGTCCATTTTATTATTACTAATCTGCACTTTACACGTTACGATTCATTTTATTGCCGCATTGCCAAATGTTTATTTTATGGATGAGACTACGTTCTCTATAGTACAATATTTTTTTTGTGACGTACTATTTATATTTACAGATTTAAAACATATATCATGAGACATCCTGATTCTTTACATCAGAGGAATCGGCGAAAGCGTCCACGCTTTCTTTTCAGATTTTCCCGACAACCTATATTTCACATCACAGATCTACATATTTTATTGGTCAATTCACCGGTTTGATATAGATATGTGTGGATATGAGCCTGTTGCTTGATTTTATTTTGATTTTATTTATTGGTACACGTTTGTATATGGTATTGGCCGCATTGTGTTCTTGGTCGTTTATTTATAACATTGTTCCATTTCGATGCTAGTACATTTTGATGTGATTACACTTGTTCCCCTCTGTCACGCGTGATTATTGTGTCTCTCAAAGGGTCAGGGTTCCACTTTGCATGGTGCTATTTCTTATTGTCTCCCGTTAAAATATGATATTTAACTGTACTTAACCCTATTGAGTCACACTTCCCGAGAATCCCGTACCGGTCACACTGGGTGAAATACACCCCAGCGTGTTTGCACGTGTATAAAAAATTGTAGATAACCTTAACAAAAAAACAAAAAATATCCTGTTGTAGTTTAAGTCTTCCTTAAAAAGACTGTATAGGTTTAATTTGCAAAAAATTAATTTAACATATGTAAAAAAATTGTTGAAAAAAAAGTCGGAAAAGTGACTTTTTTCACAAAAACTAATGTAACTTTTTCAATTTTTAAGATATTTTAATTTTTCAAACGGTTTTTTCATCCTCAGATGATGCACTTTTCACTGATTATTGCACTTTATGTGGCCATTCCAAAAAGTATATTTATTTTGAAGTATAAAAGTGCGACTTTTTGCGGAAAAATGAAAAAAACATTTTTATGGAAAAAATAGCAATATATTCATGAAAAATGGTTTAAAAAATGTGAAAAAATATATTTACGTTGCAAATTACATACTTTAAGTAAATGAAAAGGTTACATTTTTTTATTCGATGCCATAGGCACATTCAACGCATAAATATGCCCATCACTCGAAGATTCTTCTAATTGCTCGGACACGTGATCTTTGGCTCCATCAGTGTCATCGCCGCCAAGAATTGGCTGTTCTTTGGACTCCTCAAGCAATTCCTCGCGAATTGTACGGGAGCGCAAGTTATGTCTAGGGGCCTCGTCCGGATGAACAATATAATAATGTAGTCGCGCCTCTGCGCGCGTTGCCAACAGATTTCCTATCCTGCACCAATAAAAAGTCGCGCTACCGATCAGGCGGACCAATCCCGCGCGTCTTCTGGCGCGTACATCTCATTGTGTTTTCTGTTGCCGCGAAGTCAACAAGTTCTCGAAAAAGTTTCGGTTATTCGGTGTTGTACAATTGCAGTAATGGGGAAACATCAATCCTCAAGGCGCCATAAATATCGGCGTGATCGTTCTCGATCCCGTGGGCGGTCGCGGCCCCGCGAGCGTTCGCGATCCCGCGGTCGTTCTCGCGGGTCTGACCGCTCGCGTAGCCACAGATCTCGTGATCTGAGAAGCTCTCCATCACCTCGCCGCATCCCTTCTCCGAATCTGGGCACGATTCCCGCAGGCGATAGCACGATGCAGAGGATTCTCTCGTTCCTCGAGATGCAGAACAGACGCCCCGATACCTTAGAGGTTAGGGCGCCCGTTTCAGGCCAGATATCAGTAAAACAAGTACAGACGGTCCCTGAGGACCGGGGCATTGATCCAGGTATATCCCCTTGTTGACCCTCATTACTTTCCTATGAAAGATATTTGGCAAAGAGGGGACATAACCGATTGTCCCTTGCCCTGTATCTCTCGCACCTTTTTTCTCGGTACGCAGCGCCAGAAGCCTCTGTCGTCACTTTTGAGGACGTAGTCGAGTCGGACAGCATACCGCCTCCGGCTCCCCCGTCCTTGGCGGACAAACTTTTCGCGGTACCAACGCAGCCTCCAGTCAACTCGTCCTGGGAACCTGCGCTTTTCGAATTCACCCGAAGAGCTGTTCGAGAAAGCATTGACGAGGTACTGCGCACTCAACTTCTACAAAAATACGAGGCCAAAGCTGAGTTGGCAGCGTTGAATCCGCCAAAGCTCAACAAAATTCTGGTCCCAGCTCTCAAGCCAACGGCATCTGCAATCAAGAGAGACGAGTACCAAATGCAAGAGCAGAGACAAGTCGCGGCTTATCTGAGAGCCTTAGGATCGGGAATTTCGGAGCTCTTGAAGCCCGACATAACGTCTCTCCTTCCAGAAGGAAGCCGAGATGCCTTGCTACAGGTGGCTGATGGGATTCGTCTTCTTGCGGATCACCAACATAACCTCTCCCTGGTTAGGAGAGCCTTCATCAAGCCGGCCCTGAGCATGATGGGGAAGACCATTGCGGATTCGGCGACGATTGACGAATGGCTTTTCGGTTCTTCCTTCACAGAAGAACTAAAGGACGCTCAGGCTTGTGAGAAAGCTGCCAGAGATCTAAAGAAGGCGGCCCCCCCCCCCCGGCTCTTATTCAACCGGCACGCCAAGCCTCGGGAAAAAACCAGCCTGTAAAACAGCCGGAAAACGGGAGAGCCCCTGCGGCTCGGACCTCGAAGACGACGCGCCAGGCAGGGACTTAGCGCTCGGACAGGCGACCGCGGAGATCTCGTTCCCGCTCTCGTCGGCGTTAAACCCGGTAAGGACTGCTGGACGACTGAAATATTTTGCGGACCAGTGGGAGGCCATCACGTCAGATCCTGTAGTTCTGGACGCGATTCGGAATTACAGAATCCCCTTCTCCTCCTCTCTACCGTTTAGGCCCTTTATAACGGAACCTAAGTTTTCGCGCTTGACTGCATCTCGTTGCGACAAGGAAATCGCTCGTCTATTGGCTAAGGGCGCGATTACGGTAGTCGAGCCATCCGCAGATCAGTTCATTTCGTCATTTTTTCTGGTCGAAAAATCTTCCGGAGGCGTCAGATTCGTGTTAAATTTAAAAGATTTAAATGCGTTTCTATCGCCCCCGCACTTCAAACTTGAAGATTGGAGAACTGTGGTTCAGCTTTTGCTTCCAGGAACATATATGGCGACTTTAGACTTGGAGGATGCCTACTTGAACTGGTCCCGATCCATCCGGATGACAGGAAATTCCTTTGCTTCCAATGGAGAGGTGTGGTTTATGCTTTTGCCGCTCTCCCCTTCGGGCTTTCTACGGCACCCTTTATTTTTACCAAAATTCTTCGCCCGGTGACGACTTATTTGCGACGTCAGGGATTCTCATCCGTACTCTACCTGGACGATTTTCTGATATTCAGTTCTTCTCCAGAGGACTGTCTGGATAACGTGCACAAGCACATAGAATTGCTTTCTTCCCTAGGCTTTATCGTCAACTTTAAGAAATCTGATTTGGAGCCCTCGACATTAAAGAAATATCTGGGATTTAATTTTGATTCAATTCGACAAGCTATGTTGATCCCTGACGTCCGCCGGGAGAAGCTTCTGCGTTTGGTGCTGGCTTATTCAAAAAAGCGACGAAGCTCCATTCGGGATTTTGCAGCTTTAATAGGATCTTTAATTTCAGTTTGTCCTGCCTTTCGTTATAGCCTGATTTATACGAAGCGCCTTGAAGCAGCAAAGTTTAACGCTCTCATTTCGGCAGGTGGATCTTACGAAAGCAACCATGGATATTCCGCTGAACTTGGAGGAGGATTTTTGTTGGTGGCGCAAAGCCCTGTCGGACCGCGACCACGCTAACAAATTTTGCTTTGGCCAATACGCTTGCGAGATATTCACAGACGCCTTCCTGACCGGTTGGGGCGCTTGCTGTAGCCTCGAGCGGGCTCACGGATGGTGGTCCAGCGAGGACAGCACTCGGCACATTAACGAGTTGGAACTCTTGGCCGCATATTACGGCCTGAGATGCTTCGCCTCTAACTTGCACAATTGCGAGATCTTGTTGCGACTAGATAACGCTACAGCACTCTCTTACGTCAACCGATATGGATCGGTAAAACATCATCGACTTTCAGCCATTTCCAGGGAGATTTGGCAATGGTGCGAGCAAAGAGACATTTTTCTATTCGCATCTTATATCGCGTCTATCGACAATAAGATTGCCGACGAAGAGTCTCGCTGCTTAAAAATCGATTCCGAGTGGTCCTTATCAGAGGAGGCCTTTGGTGCAATTCTCAGGATATTCGGTCCATTTGATGTTGACCTCTTTGCGTCTATCTTAAACGCAAAATGTGATCAATATGTCTCTTGGCACCCTGACCCAGGTTTCGTTGCAGTGGACGCCTTTACTTTCTCTTGGAAGGATTTTTACTTCTATGCGTTCCCTCCGTTTATTCTAATTCTTCGAGTTCTTAGAAAGATCGTGGAAGAGGGGGCGGAGGGAGTATTAGTGGTTCCCTGGTGGCCGTCCCAGCCCTGGTTTCCGCTCTTTCATCAATTATTTGTATCTAACTCGCTCATTCTGGAACCCGCTGATAATTTGCTTTTTTCTCCACTCAGGACCAGGCATCCGGCTTACAAGACACTCTCCCTGGGGGTCGCCAGATTATCCGGGAAGCTTTTAGGCGGCAGCAGGTCTCGGAGACGGCGATAGAAACGCTTATGGCCTCATTGGCCCCTGCGACGGTGAAGCAATACGCCCGTCCACTTCGTTCGTGGTGGCAGTTTTGCCACCAGCATAACCTCTCGCCATTTTTCCCACTGCCAAACCGGCTTCTTGATTTTCTAGCGATGGAACTGGCTTCGGTTGGCTCGTATTCTACATTAAATACCGCACGGTCGGCCGTTTCTCTTATATCGATGAATAGCGTCGGGGACAATCCTTTGATAAAGCGCTTTTGCAAGGGAGCCAGCGTCATTAAAGTCATAATTATATATTATGCATAATGTACTTAAAGCACCTGATGTACAAGATTTGTCCAATATATGTGACGAAATTATTCTAACCGAAACTTTTATACACTTTCCTGCCCTAATAGGTAACCGGCAAATCGCTCGCTTTGAACATCTACATTATTATATTGTTCATCCGGACGAGGCCCCTAGACATAATTGTAAGATTAAACGAACTTACCAAGTGAAGTTCGATCTTAATTATGTCGGGGCCTCGTCCGGATGAACTTTCCACCCTAGAAATAACAAAATTCTCTCTCCTCCCTCTGATCTGGATTAACCTCAGTTCAGACCGGATATTCTTGAGCGATTCGCCCCGCCTTTGAAACATGAGATGTACGCGCCAGAAGACGCGCGGGATTGGTCCGCCTGATCGGTAGCGCGACTTCTTATTGGTGCAGGATAGGAAATCTGTTGTAGTCTAAGAGACGGTATAAGAAGTTACTTCCCTCATTTGTTATTTATGAATGATAAAAAATATATGCTAGATAACATATAGATTGATACATCGCAAATAGGTTGCCTAGCTAAATCGCGTACGGATAATGTTAAATGATTAAATTTTTAATTAAATTTATTCGATCAACTTCCTCGATTGGTTATTTATAAAAATTGTGCATTAGTTGATAGAATATACCCGAAGGAATTGGAAAAATATAGGTTGCCTACTTTCCCCTCTGCGCAGCTGTGGAGTTGCCAGGTATAAACAGGTGAGTAAGCGTTATTAATGTACCCTCATCAGTTATTTAATCAAATTATATATCAAATGAAAGCTTATTTAATTGACAATCCAACCGTATTAGGTTGCCTTATCAAAAAGTTGATTGCATCCATGGTTGCCTAGATTTTAGATTTTAGAGAGATTTTTAGTAATAGGCTATTGTCTATGTGTTTTTAAAAAGAACTAATTCTTTAATGGAATTTTATTGATTCATACGATTATTTGACACTAAAATAAGTTAAAAAACGAAAATGCTATTAAATTAAGGGGTGCACTTCTGAGATATTAACAAAAAATATCGTTTTCCATTGTTTTTAAATATCTAGAAAACGATGCAAAATACGAAAAAAATACAAGAGAACTTTTTTGTAGGAAATAAAATTTTGCATGGAATACGTATATAAAAAAATGTTTTGCGATATCGGAAACTTAAGAAATAAGCTTAAAACGGAATTAAAAAATAGCGAAAATTTGGGAAAAAAGATTTTTTTTACATTTTTGCGTGCAACTTTTTTTCTAGCAGTCTAAGCGATTTTTTTGTTCTGAGATAAAAGAAAGTAGACATTCTAACGAAAAAAATGCGGGGTCGAAAACATTTTTACGACCAATAGTGACCGAGATATCGCTCACGCAAGTTGAATAGTTTTAGTCGGATTTTCAGTGTTTTGCTTTTATTTTAATTTAATGTTAATTTAATAGTTTTTTGTACATTTGCAGGCTATAAGCGTCAGCAAGGATTGTGGTGCAGGATTCTGAGTCATCACAACAGTGGTACGAACAAACTTTAAACCCACTAGAATGGGGCTGGAAGTCGACAAAGAATGGAATAATGTCTCTTCGTATGACTCAGAATCCTGCACCACAATCCTTGCTGACGCTTATAGCCTGCAAATGTACAAAAAACTATTAAATTAACATTAAATTAAAATAAAAGCAAAACACTGAAAATCCGACTAAAACTATTCAACTTGCGTGAGCGATATCTCGGTCACTATTGGTCGTAAAAATGTTTTCGACCCCGCATTTTTTTCGTTAGAATATCTACTTTCTTTTATCTCAGAACAAAAAAATCGCTTAGACTGCTAGAAAAAAAGTTGCACGCAAAAATGTAAAAAAAATCTTTTTTCCCAAATTTTCGCTATTTTTTAATTCCGTTTTAAGCTTATTTCTTGAGTTTCCGATATCGCAAAACATTTTTTTATATACGTATTCCATGCAAAATTTTATTTCCTACAAAAAGTTCTCTTGTATTTTTTTCGTATTTTGCATCGTTTTCTAGATATTTTAAAAACAATGGAAAACGATATTTTTTGTTAATATCTCAGAAGTGCACCCCTTAATTTAATAGCATTTTCGTTTTTTAACTTATTTTAGTGTCAAATAATCGTATAAATCAATAAAATTCCATTAAAGAATTAGTTCTTTTTAAAAACACATAGACAATAGCCTATTACTAAAAATCTCTCTAAAATCTAAAATCTAGGCAACCATGGATGCAATCAACTTTTTGATAAGGCAACCTAATACGGTTGGATTGTCAATTAAATAAGCTTTCATTTGATATATAATTTGATTAAATAACTGATGAGGGTACATTAATAACGCTTACTCACCTGTTTATACCTGGCAACTCCACAGCTGCGCAGAGGGGAAAGTAGGCAACCTATATTTTTCCAATTCTTTCGGGTATATTCTATCAACTAATGCACAATTTTTATAAATAACCAATCGAGGAAGTTGATCGAATAAATTTAATTAAAAATTTAATCATTTAACATTATCCGTACGCGATTTAGCTAGGCAACCTATTTGCGATGTATCAATCTATATGTTATCTAGCATATATTTTTTATCATTCATAAATAACAAATGAGGGAAGTAACTTCTTATACCGCCTCTCGGACTATTGGCAACGCGCGCAGAGGCGCGACTACATTATTATATTGTTTATCCGGACGAGGCCCCGACATAATTAAGATCGAACTTCACTTGGTAAGTTCGTTTAATCTTACAATTATAAGCCATCTACTTTTCATGAATAATTACACAGTAAAATTTTTTTAAAAATTCTAAGCAACAAAAAACACAACTGTGTACTTGCCTCTTCACTTTGGAACAACGAGAAACGAAAAAAAAATACTCAAAAAAACTCAAATTATTACATATGAGTCACACTGGGTGAAATACACCCCACAATTCCGAGACGCCCACTTTGAACGGCTGCCGAGAGAGAACTAACGGGCCAAAAAATATACCACCAACGGGGATCGATACTAGAAGGTCCCAACTACCTGTAGATAGCGGCACAAGGCCCATTTGCATTGGTTTACTGGGTCGTTTTCGAAGTCAAAAAAACGTTGGGGTGTATTTTACCCAGTGTGACTCAATAGGGTTAAAAAAAAACTGGCCATTATGAAATATTTATACCTACATACTTGTGTCTCTCAAAGGGTCAGGGTTCCACTTTGCATGGGCGTGCTATTTCTTATTGTCTCACGTTAAAATATGATATTCAACTGTACTGAAAAAAAAAACTGGCCATTATGAAATATTTATACCTACATACTGTGTAGGATATGGCAGCTATTCAGAAACACCACAATAAGCAGAAAAGATCGATGCCATCGCAAGCATCAGAAGGAATGTGTAAGTTTATACTTGTCGATTGGAAAGATTATGCAATATACGTCGTAATATTCTACATTATCTTGTACATTTCACAGCTCAAGCGAAGATAATCAATATCCGAAACATGTATCTCCCGCCCAACAAATTCAAAGGTACATTTTATGTATTAAATATAAGAATCTTATAAGGTCTACATTGTGTATAAAAAAAATATGCTGGGCGTAATTTATTTTTGCAGCAGGAAGAGATAGTACGGCTAACATCTTGAACAATTCCGGCGTTCAAATAATCGAAAACAGTTCTGTAGCACCGGTGCAAAACGCGAACAAGAAGTACGTGTCGCAATTGCAGAAACGCAGTGCGCAAAAAATTTCCACTTCTTCACCCTTACAACAGAACCAGACTGTCTTAGAATATCTGCAGGACAATGCAGAAACTGCAGAAGAGCAAGGTAAGCATTGATAAACTGTCCCAGCATTATATTCAAAATGGAATAAATCAACACGAAGATATTTTACTCTATAGATGATGAATATATGTATGCAAAATTTTTGGAAGAACAACAGCAATGATGAAGTAGTTGAAAATAGTAGGTATATAGTGAGGAGTGGCGGGAGGGTGGTGGGTAGCTTTTAAGAGGGGGTAAATTTTAAAAAATAAAAAAATTAAATAGATTAATAAATAGATTAATAAATAAAAAAATTAAATAAATAAAAAAATAAAAAAATAGATAAATAGAAAATTAAATAAATAAATAATTATGGTGCTGAAGACCATTTTTTCTAGGTCTACCTTCCAAAATCAACAAAACCATATTTACGTGATTTAAACAATAGATTTTAGTTGAAGGCAGAAAGAGGCTCTTTCAAAAGGTTGCAAGGGTCCATTGGGCCGAGAGTACTTTTAACTCTCAACACGATGGTAAAAAACAGGGATGGACAAATTCCATATTTTTTGCGTGGAGGCACATCCGGCTAGATATTATTTACGAAAGAGTTATAGAATTGAGCGTCGATGACAGGCTGCTATAATTTATGGCCTACAATTGTCTCGTTCTTTGAAGAGCTCGAGATAGCTTACAATTGAGACTGAAAGGGTTTCACATCTCTGTGACATAAAAGTAGAAAAGAAAGAAATGATAGAGAAAAGAGAAAAGTGATAGAAAAAAACGATGAAGAAGAGCGTTAAAATCATAGTATGCTCAAGTAAGCAAGCAAGAAAACAACTTGAAAATATGGCGCAATCCGATTCGATGGAAGATGTGTGATTAATATTCCTTCCATTAGTATTATACATACTTACACACGTACATACTTATATACTGTGACGTTGCAGTTTCGCTGCACCGTGGCAGCGCCCCGCCGCCGTCACAAGGCGCGGGATTCGGTCATTGATACCTTTTTCGCGCCCGAGGACGATTTACCGAGTCAGAGCGAGAGATCTCCAGGGGCATAATTGTACTTGCGTTTCCGCGTTCTAATCCTTTCTTTTTGTATTCTGTAAAATTGCGTGGCGCCTCACCGAGCTGAGACTGGAGTTCCTGAGGAGCGGATTAAGGAGTACCGAATCAACCTGGAGGAATCGAGCGACGTATCGATTAACGCGGGCGGACCATGACGCGACTCGCAGGCCGGCGGGCGCAGGGGAGCGCGACTGGGAGCGCTCGCGGCACGTAACACGGAGACGGACGGACCCATCGAGGCAGGGCCCCGGGACGCCGGGGCGAAATGAACTTCGCCTGTCCCCCGCACCTGCAAAAGGGATTCCGGGACGGATGGCCACCGTTCCCGGACATAGCGAGAAGCGCGGGGACGTCAGCGTCTCGCCCGACCGGGAAAGAGCCCGGCGAGAGTACCGTGCGCGCGGAAAACTAGAGCGCCCTGCGGGAGCAGGATTGTCGGCCCTGTGCAAGGATCCGCCGCGAGCTTGCGGGCTCGCCCCTAATTGGTCCGCGCGATAACGTCGAGCGGCGGCGTGCGCCCGG
This sequence comes from Temnothorax unifasciatus, assembly GCA_030770225.1. Taxonomy (NCBI): domain Eukaryota; kingdom Metazoa; phylum Arthropoda; class Insecta; order Hymenoptera; family Formicidae; genus Temnothorax; species Temnothorax unifasciatus. The sequence continues at coordinate 34,712 of JASTWK010000894.1, read as the reverse complement.
GGTGGGGCGCGCCATCGATTCCGCGATCGAGCGAAATTTCGGGAGCACTCGTAGATCGTCCTCGGAAGCCGCTGCACGCCGAATTCTTGTCGCGATAATCCTTGAGCATTCTCGATTTCATTTGACGATTCCGGACACCTGTTCCAATCTTGGAGTGACGGCGAGGAGCCGCGAGAAAGGAGGATCAACGGTGAGGTTGCCTCGATATTATTCAGAATAATGTAACGCCACGATACCGCCCTCCGGGTCGCGCTCGCTCGCAATCACTTCGGTCACCGGCGGCACATGCCGACAAGGAGTTAATAAGGCGATTGATATCGAGAGCGAGGGGCCTCGGAATGGTATCGCGGCCTTGGGATTAGGATCAAGCCGCGGAAAGGCTTCTGGAGATCGCGGTAGATTATTGCGGGGTAATTCGCCGGCCGGGACGTAGATCGTACACGCGGTAATGGCCGCGTCTAGAAGGTTCGCCTATTTCGCGTGCCGAGATTTTTCGCGTTGAAGTGATCGCGTCCGACGATGCTCGCGCCCGGATATTTCGCGTTGGATTGTGATTCGCTTTCGATTTTCGTTTGCGGTAGATTTAGTGCGTCACGTATGATTTGCGTCGAACTACTATGGGTCCCGTGGGATTCGCGGTACAATTGCGTACGTTCGCATTCGTTATTGTTTCTCGCGGGGTTGCTCGCGGAAAATCCGTACTTTCGCGTTAGCTACGGTCTTGTGCGTCACGATACCGTGTGCGTCGGATTAACATTCGCGTTAGATTCAGATTCGCGTTAGATTAAGACTTGCGTTAGATTAAGATTCGCGTTAGATTAAGACTTGCGCTAGATTAAGATTTGCGTTAGATTAAGATATTTGCGTTAGGCTAAGATACTCGCGTTAGAATTCGGGATTATCTGGCGACGGAACTCCGGCACGGCTCGAGACGTGGCATTCACGCGCTCCGGGCGTAACCTCCGGCGATCTCGCGTTCCTTCGCGTTCATTCTACTATGATTTCGCGTTACTCCGGTTCTTAATGACATTATTATTTCGCGTTTGCTCCGGTTTTTCCTATTAGGCTGTGTCTTTTTATTATTACTGTCCCCTGATTGAAAGCTTACGAATTTTCTGTTTATCTCGACGCCCACGCTACTAGCGTCGTTTAATTTCTTTTCTGGCGTCCGCGTTGTTATCCAACTACTTGATTGCGGCCTAATGACGACCGCTCAGAATAAACATTGTTAATTTGTTTTCAATGGCTTGCATTAGTGATTTCGCGTCACCCTGCCGAATGCCGCGCTGCCCTTCTCTCCACCCCGCCCATACTCTTTAGGTCGAGCTGGCCAATTCCCCGCACATCGAAGTACTTGTGTCTTGCGTCTCTTTGGAATTTTTCGCGGTTTCGTTGTACTTTCGTGGACGCGCATTGCCGCGTCTGGCGCCCAATAGTAATTCTCGATTCGCGGAACTTCCGATGTGCGAGGGAATCTGCGGAGAGGCCTAACACCCTCCTCTCCTCCTCCTTTTGATCCGGCACACGCCCCGGAGCGGTCCGGGGGTGAAAAGGTCGTGACAATACATACATATATTATATTACATACATAGCTGAGTATGTCTGCCTTCCAAAGAAATTTTGTATCGAAGAGTTTCTTATGCAAATTTTATAGAATAGAGCACCGATGGTAGGCTACTATAATTTATGACATACAATTATCTCATCCTTTGATAGCTACGTGTCGGGGCATCCGTCCCCATAGCTGCTCAGATGGGGAGGGGGGAGGAAGGGAGTAAAGGCAGTAACAGTCCAACTCTTTTACGCACGAACGCACGAGTGTAAGTACCTGAGATTCTGAGATTTGCTTCACCAGATGTGTAGATATACTATGATTGGTGGGGGATGGGTATCTCTCAACATAATGGTGAAAACCGGGGACGAGAAAATTCCATATTTTTTGTGTGGAGGTACATCCGGCTAGATATTATTTACGAAAGAGTTATAGAATTGAGCGCCGATGACAGGCTGCTATAATTTATGGCCTACAATTGTCTCATCCTTTGACGAGCTACGTGTCGGGACATGGTTTATGTCACCATTCAGACGAAATTTTTTTACTAATAGCTTATTTGCTTATTGAGACCCAAAGGGTCTAAGAAGAGACCTTTCTGTGACGTAGAAGTAGAAGAGGAAAAAATGATTAAGAAAAGAGATAAAGCGATAGAAGAAAAGCATAAAACGATGGAAAATAGTGTTAATATCGTAGTATTCTCAAGCAAGCAAGCGAGCGAACAGTTTTTGAGAACATGGAGCAAGAGTTGTTGGAGCAATCCGATCGATTGAATTCAATCGAAGATTTTACCGCGTGGGAGCAACGATGTGTTGAGTTTATTGAATCATTGGAAGAAGAAAGCCGAAATAAACGGTCTCGATTAAACGGCGATGTATTATCAATCGGCTACCAACAGTCGTTGGTGGCTCAAATCGCGCGAATCGAAGGGATAAAAAATTTGGTACGTCAACGTTTCGTGCATGTGGGTGCCGGATACAGTGCGAGTGAGACAGGACTCAGATGGCGCGAGATAGATACGGCTTTCGAAAGTCGTATATCGACTGGTGCAGTGATAAATACCGATCACATCGACCCGCAAAAATTTCTCGAGGATGCGAGAGTCATTGTATTCAATCATGTGCGGAACGTCATACAACAACATAACAGTGTAAAGATAAACACAATGTTCAACGACGAGTTTGTTGCGGGTGATAAACGTGCAAATATAAGTATTAATACGAGAAACTATGAACTCTTTCGTGACCCTAATTTGCATGAGTGGTATGAGTTGCGCGTTATCGAGCCCACTTTAGCATCGCTGGAGGAATTCCAGGAACGCGACAGCGGGTGGGCGTTGTCGCGTATACTCAATTTAACAGTGAATGTGAACAAATACAATCCTATGCATGCGGGATGTTACCTGAAATTACCTAAAGAAATTAAATTAAAAAAAGCGGTGATCAATGTGCAATCTGTGGATAATGCGTGCTTTGCGTGGTCAGTAGTCGCCGCGCTGTATCCTGTCAAGGTTCATACAGATCGGAAATCATCATACCCACATTACACAACAGTATTAAATTTAAAAGACATTGAGTTTCTAATAACTTTGAGTCAAATTAAACAGTTTGAACGACTCAACAACGTGTCGATCAATGTATATACTGTCGAGGGAAAGAAGACGCCAAACGTTCTCCCAATACGGCTTACCGATCGGAAAAGAGAAAAGCACGTAAATCTGCTGTACGTGCAGGACCCGCGAGACGACAACGTGGGACATTTCGCATGGATAAAAAATCTATCCCGCCTCGTGAGCTCGCAATTGAGCAGGCACAATGGTCGGAAATACTTTTGCGATCGGTGAGTATACATCCTAATAAATAATAAAAAATAATTTTTTACGTAAAAGATATATAAAAAATTTTATTATTTACAGATGTTTGCACTACTTCAGCTCCAGCGAGAAATTGGAAGCCCACGTCATCGATTATCAGGAGATGAACGACTGCGCAATCAAGTTACCGAGCGATAACGACAAGTGGCTGCAATTCAACAACTACAGCAGGAAAGAACGAGTTCCGATTATCATATACGCTGACCTGGAATGTACCCTGGAGAAGACGGCAGCGGATCCTGAAACGTCCGGCATATACCATCATCATAAGGTACTGAGCGTCGGGTATTACGTGCATTGCTCATATGACGACTCATTATCCGCGTATCGATTTCGTCGCGATAAGGATTGCGTCGCGTGGTTCACCGAGGAACTCAAAGGATTGGCGCATCGCGTAAAAAACATCTTGTCCGCTAATGTACCCATGGCGGATTTCACGCGAGACGAGTGGGGAAAATTTAACAGCGCAACGCACTGTCACGTCTGCGAGAAACCGTTCGCGCCAGACGACACGCGGGTACGCGATCACTGTCATTTAACCGGTAGGTACCGAAGTCCCGCACATTCGACATGCAATTTGAATTATAAGGATTCTCACTTTATCCCAGTAATATTCCACAATCTATCGGGCTATGACGCACATTTTATTATAAAAGAAATAGCCACCGCTTCTGACGGACGTGTAGACTTACTCCCAATCACAAAAGAAACATACATTTCATTTACAAAAAACATTAAAAACACCGAAGATAAAGATAAAAAAAAACTTGCATTAAATTACGATTTATCGATTCATACAAGTTTCTCACCGCTAGTCTCGACAAATTGGCATCTTATCTCAACAAGAATAAACTGCAAATATTACAACGCAAATTTTGTGAATTATCTACAGAAAATTTTGATTTGCTGACGCGAAAAGGTGTATTTCCATACGAATACGTGGATTGCATTGAAAAGTTGTTGGACCCATGCTTACCGCCGCGCGAATCGTTTTATAGTTCATTGACAGGTGACACTGTATCCGAGGGTGATTACGAGCATGCCGTGAACGTCTGGCGACGGTTCTCCATTCAAACCTTGGGTGAAGCTCAGCGATCTGTATCTAAAAACCGATGTCTTGTTATTGGCCGACATATTTGAAAATTTTCGCGATAGCTGCGTCGCGAGTTATGGGCTCGATCCAGCACATTATTACACTCTACCGGGTTTCACGTGGGACGTCATGTTGAAGCATACGCATATCAATTTCGAACTGCTCACGGACATTGATATGGTGATGTTTATCGAACGCGGTATTCGCGGTGGCCTCAGTCAATGTTCCGGTAGATACGCGCAAGCCAATAACAAGTACATGCAATCTCACGATCCATCGAAACCATCGTCATATCTCATGTATTTTGATGTAAATAACTTGTACGGCTGGGCGATGTGTCAACCATTGCCTTATGCAGATTTTTGATGGGTCGAAGACGTTTCTAATTTCGACTTTAGCGCGATCACTTCGGATTCATCCACGGGTTATATTCTCGAAGTCAATCTCGAGTATCCGCAGCGTCTGCACGATGCGCACGCCGATCTACCGTTCTGTCCGACTAGCGATAAGCCGCCTGGTAAGCGAGAGAACAAACTTATCGCGACTTTAATCAATAAGGAGCGTTACATCATCCATTACCGTAACTTGCAACAGTGTACGCAACACGGTCTTCGCGTTACAAAGATACACCGCGTATTGCAATTCGCTCAATCTGCGTGGCTCCGCGCTTACATCGAACTCAATACAAAATTTAGAACGCAAGCAAAAAACGATTTCGAAAAGAATTTATATAAATTAATGAACAATGCGGTATTCGGAAAAACTATAGACAATGTGCGCAATCACGTCAATGTAAAATTATTAACAAAGTGGGACGGGCGATACGGCGTGGAGGCAATGATCGCGAAACCAAACTTTCATAGTCGAAGTGTCTTTTCAGACAATCTGGTCGCCGTTGAATTGCGTAAACTCGAGGTAAAATTCAACAAACCAATCTACGTGGGCATGCGTATACTCGATGTATCGAAAGTCTGTTTATATGGATTTCACTACGATTATATGTTACCGCTATATCACGACAAATGCAAAATTATGTACGCTGATACTGACAGTCTTATATACCACATCGAGTGTGAGAATGTTTATGAGACGATGAAACATGACATCGACAGATTCGACACGAGTGATTATCCGGCTAACAACGCGTACGGTATACCGCTTGCGAACAAGAAGGTGCCGGGCTTAATGAAAGATGAAAACAATGGCTCGATCATGACAGAATTTGTTGGACTCAGAGCGAAGATGTACGCCTTGCGAGTGGACGGTAAGAAAGATACGAAAAAAGCTAAAGGTGTTAAGAGTAACGTCGTAGCCAGGTCGATAACGTTCGACGATTACACGCGGTGTCTGCACGACGAAATTGAAATGACGCGACAGCAGTTCTGTATAAGATCAAAATTGCATGAAGTGCGCACCATCCGCGAGACAAAAATCGCTCTGAGTCCGTACGATGATAAGCGATATATCGTACCCGATTCGACTAATACGTTGCCGTGGGGAAATTATCAAATACCCCCTCCGAAAACATAGTATAACGTAATGTAATGTAGTGTATGTATGTATGTATGTATGTATGTAGGTATGTATATATAGTATGTATGTACGTATGTATGGTAACGTAATGTAATGTAATATAAGGTAAGATAATGTAACGTATATTATATTGTTGGAAGGGATATTAATAAAAATATTGGATATTTTGTATTTAATATTTTTTTACATATTTTATTTTTTATATGTTTTAAAAATACGATCTGCATGAATTAAATAACATTATCCTTATGTATCCATGAGTTATGCGATCCATCGAATCCCAGCCATTTCACGTAGACCTTGTCACCCCTCCTGCGCAATACTTTCTCCACGAGATACGTGTCCGGGTAAGCCGCGCGATGTAACTCATGCTCGTAGAACGCTCCAGCGATAGATTTTCCGCGATAGTTCTCCAGCAGATAGGTTGCGGGATTAGTGTGTTGCACTTTAACGATCTTAAACACCTCGGTGCCCCAATTTGGCGTGTAACCCTTCTCGAAGACTGTCTTGTGCTTGCTAACGCGTACCCGATCGCCTACTTTGACTTTGTCAAACCTACGATCTTGATCGCGCTGTACACCGTGGTTAAGAGTCTTTTAGCGATTGCAGGAGTAACGTCGACGGGCCGCATGCCGATTGTTCGATGCTTGCGCGCGTTGTACTCCGCGACGAGACGCGGTAGCTCGTCGACCCACTTGTAAGTTCCGTTGAACGTAAACATCTTTTACATGTTATTTTTTAACGTGCGATTGAATCGCTCGACGACCGACGCCTTCAACACTGAATATGTGGAATAATGATTGATGTTGTGTTTCCTCAGGAGACGTTGCACGTCGGTGTTGTAAAATTCCTTTCCCATATCGGTTTGTAAGTTTTTCGGACATCTCCCGCTCTTTCGAATTATCTTAGCGATAACTTCAGCCGTCTCGCTTCCACCTTTACTCTTGAGCGGTACAGCCCACGCATACTTGCTCAACACATCGATGACGGTGAGTATATAATGGTAACCTTTGTTGAAACGTGAGTACGGGCGCATTTCGACAATGTCAGCCTGCCACAGGTCGTCGTATCCCCGAACTATGACGTGTTTTCGTGGAAAATTTCTTCTCGCCGGAGCATGCAGTTCTTCAACGAGTCGTTGCTTCTCGATATTTTTACATCCATCGGATGTCATGTTTTTAGCGGTGCGTAATAATATGCACAAAGAAATTATATTATGATTTATATCTCAAACTTTTTTTTAATAATTCAATAGCCATTTATTTCCGTTCATTGTCCTTCAATAGTCGTTCTTTGTCTGCCTGCCGTTCTTTGTCCACTAGCCGTTTATAGCCATTCGATAGCCGTTCATAGCCATTCGCTAGCTGTTCATAGCTGTTTCTGAGTCGTTCGTTAGCCGCTTGATAGCTATTCCTGAGCCGTTCCTGAACCGTTTGTCGTTGCCGTTCATCGTCGTCCGTTAATCGTTCATAGCCGTTCCATTTGTTGCTATCCATTGTTGTTGTTGTTGTTCGTTTTTGACTCAGCGGTGGCCAAATGCCGAAGTTCGTGTATCGCAATCCGTAACGCTTGCAGATCCTTCTCGAACGCAGCCAGCTTCTCGTCTGACTCTTTCTGTCGATTGCTCGACATTTTAAAGCACTGATCCACGTATAGTTTGTTAACCGCATCATCATCAGCTTCCGGTTGCGCCACGCGTCGAATCTTGCGCGACTTTGCATCAAAGTTAGCGGCAACCATACAAAGAGCGTTATCCCGCACGTAATTTCTGACTAATCCATTGCATTGATAGTTTGATTGTGTCTCGCCCCGTCCGAGCGATATGCCAAACTTGTTGATCAGCATTTCAATGGTGATTGAATGTTTCACCGACGCATGGTTTAATTTATAATAAGCCCAGCCTCGCGAAGTTCCTCGATGATCGATAGGATCTCATTGTCGTGACCGTTGTGACCGGCTTGGCGCGAAGCGTCGAGCAATCGGAGACGATCCACCAGCTCGTTGGGGTCGTCCCAGTGTACGTAGTCGATTTTATTGTCGGTTACCGTCATCGCGCGAGGCAAGTCGTCTACAGACCTAAGTCTAAAGACCTAAGTCGTCTACAGACAATTCCGAGTCTCGACATCGAACTCGCGAAACTCATGTTCGACCGTTAGACGCCGTGCCGTCGTAAGCAGTGAGATCCCGACGACGGGCAGAGGCGCCGTACGGCAAACCGGGCTCGTGCGACGACCGGCCCGCGAGGACCGGCCGCCTAGTAGTGTGTCACATTGTTTTGAGCCTTTCGACTCACGAGACTCCTAGAAATATCATTGCCACCTTTGACTAGAGAGGATATGGCCTTAGAGGCGTTCAGGCATAATCCCACGGATGGTAGCTTCGCACCACCGGCCGCTCGACCGAGTGCGTGAACCAAATGTCCGAACCTGCGGTTCCTCTCGTACTGAGCAGGATTACTATCGCAATGACTGGTCATGAGTAGGCAAGCATAATCCCTTTCCGGATTTTTTCTTCTTGGATTCGGTCGATATCAACGGTGCGATTACACATAGATAATTGTATCCCTTGTTGCCCATTACTCGCCCGTTAGGATTGTGCTTGTATTTATGAGCACTCGTTTTCAACAGTATGTCTTTGTACTTTCGCCTATCATCCTCCGTGTAAATCTGTTTATTGGGTATTCTCTTGAAGATCAACTCGTAAATACTGGGTGTGCCGACGTATTGTACCGGGTGGTAAAAAATTATATGTCATGGCTTTGACAGGTGATTCTCCAGATCGAGATCGGTAAAGATCTGAAAAAAGTTGCATCCGCAAAATTGATCTTGACCTTGAAATTTAAGGTCAAACTTTTTTATTAGCTTAAAAAATTCTGCTCATCAAGAGGAACAAAAGTCTTAAAGAGACCATAGGTCGCAAATGAACCCTTCAACCCAAAAGAAAATCATAATGTTGAAAAAATTGGGATATGTGGTTTTGTCGCGAATATTGATAAAAGAAGTTCTGTCTTTCTCTATCGACAAACTAACAAATTAATTCATGCTTTTTTTTCCCTCAGGAGCAGAGAAAACTTATGTCCCGCTACCGACATGAGCAGTCTATGTTAATATGTCTATGGTTTATATTGATTTATCACATCAATTATATTAATATATGTTGCGGCTGGCCCTATCGCGCCTAAAGCACGGCGGCCCGGCCACTACTACTCGCAAACGCTGGGTAGCGCTAGGTGGCGCCGGCGCGCACGGAAGCCTCCCACGGCGCTCCATAGGTGGCGTAAGGCGCGAATTCAACTCGCATATAAAGAGACCCTGAGAGCCAAGCTAGACACTTGTTCTCTTGCCACGGTACGCGGCCCAGAGAACCTTACGGCCTGATTATAAGATATTGTCGGTATCCCACTCTGCCTTTGGTTTGCAAACGCTAGTAGTGGCCGGGCCGCCGTGCTTTAGGCGTGATAGGGCCAGCCGCAACATATATTAATATAATTAATGTGATAAATCAATATAAACCATAAACATATTAACATAGACTGCTCATGTCGGTAGCGGGACATAAGTTTTCTCTGCTCCTGAGAGAAAAAAAAGCATGAATTAATTTGTCAGTTTGTCGATAGAGAAAGACAGAACTTCTTTTATCAATATTCGCGACAAAATCACATATCCCAATTTTTTCAACTTTATGATTTTCTTTTGGGTTGAAGGGTTCATTTGCGACCTATGGTCTCTTTAAGACTTTTGTTCCTCTTGATGAGCAGAATTTTTAAAGCCAATAAAAAAGTTTGACCTTAAATTTCAAGGTCAAGATCAATTTTGCGGATGCAACTTTTTTCAGATCTTTACCGATCTCGATCTGGAGAATCACCTGTCAAAGCCATGACATATAATTTTTTACCACCCGGTACATCGCCGATAATTATATTATCCGCTTTGTCCACGTCAAAACGTTTATTACCGAGCATCAAATTATTCTTACCGAGATATGGGCCGTACACGTTGTCTGTCTCTACATCAGCGCCCAAAACGTCTGCGGTGTACAATCGGCTCAGTGGACCCAACCGATTTTGCAACGTTTCTACAAAAAATTCTCGACCCATCGACGTTTGCAAGTGCTTTCGAACGGTTGTCCCGATCGAGTCATCCGTGGTTTCAAAAACATCCATGCTTGAGAGGAATTCGGGAATTGTTTTTTCCACGTCGGTTTGCGTCGCCGCGGACGGAAGAAGTTATTGGTAGTACTATCGATTGATTAGATGTATGCGGTGTCGACGATGATAGATCCAACCATGAGTCTAATCGTTCCTTCTTTCTCTTCGACGTCGCATCCTCCCAATCCTCCTTCTCCTCCTCCTTCTCGCGCTGCTGAATGGGTAACGTTTCAATCCCCGCGTCAGCGTCGCTCTCCGTCGGCTCCTCTTTCTTCACCGAAATTGAGTTGTTTGCGATCTTTTGCAACGGCCCGATGAGAGGCTTAAAGTGTGCATCCAACTCAATGTTCTTCACGATCTTACCGGTCTTCAAAGCGAGAAGTTTCTTACGAATCGAATCACTTGTTTTCGCAATCTCCTTCGCGATCTTCTCGCGCTTGCGAATATTCTTGCTCCTGTCGATCGTGGCCATCGCGGGAAAAAACTGGAGTGTTAATCTCACGTTTTAACTCGACGAGGTATCAACAACGACTGACCGCTTTTGCGGTATCGCGAACATGTTAAATTCTTTTCTGTATCGGCCGTTCGAAAGCGCGCTGTCCTTGTCTATCACTACGAACCCGTACTTGCGTTGCCAACAATCGTGACACAACGCACAAAATTCATCGTACGACATGTCGGTATTTACGTGATCGTTGTACACGTGTTTCAGATTGGTACCATCCTGTTTGAACAGGATCAGTAGGTTCGCGTTGTCACGTATTAGATGTTTAGGTATTCTCGCATACGTTTGACAGAGATAGAAGCAGTCGACACTCGAGTGCCTACCCATTGAAAAGTACTCTCTCACAGCATTTTGCTTATCACACGCCACGTCATCGAAGACGAAGATTGAGTTTGGACGCGCATCGCTCGGCGAAATGACGTCACTGTTGTTGCAAAACGTAAAGTAGCCAATCTCGTCTATCGACGTTAATACATTCTCCAAGTATTGATATTTCGGTTGCTGCAACGATTTCGAGTACACATACACGTTTTCGAAACGTACACCGTGCGGACTTTCCAGCAAGCTTATCAGAACGTTGGTTTTACCGCAATTCGAGGGGCCGCAAATGATCGCGCGTATAGTAGTCGGTAGCATCGCACCGTGCCTGCGCTTCTCCGCGTTGCTGCTCCCCATCGACCGTAATCTGTCGTCGCAATTCGTCACGCAAATCGTCAACGGTTGTCGCACGAATTTCATTTTTCAGACTGTCGACTGGATATTCCGACCGGACGCCTATTTATAGGTGCGCGAAACCGCGAATCGCTCAGTAACAAGATGTTCGTCCTGCTGTCGAGACCTTCCGATATCCGCGATTTGAGCGTCAAACAGCTACAATTTGTGCCGAAACCTGTTCTGCTGCAAATGTGTGGTGATCACGTCCACTATGTGTGGGACAAGCTTCCGGAACATATACAGACAGATTCAGAGGTTCAGACATATCGTCGCTGTTACGAGCATTACAATCAACCGTGGTAGCAAACGCACATCGACGGTCCCGCGCCATTGATAAAGGATTGCGGCGAATGCCAACGAAAATAGGCAAAGGCTTATTAAATCGTGCGATTAACGCACTTCCGATCGAATTGCATATCCCCGGCTATCAGTTTTGTGGTCCGGGCACTCGTTTATAAGAACGATTAGCAAGAGGTAATCAAGGTATTAATCCATTGGACTCAGCGTGTCGCGAACACGACATAGCTTATTCTCGCAGCAACGATCTTACCGAGAGACACGCAGCGGACAAGATACTCGCCGAGAGAGCGTTAGGACGTGTCGTCGCGAAAGACTCGACTCTCTGCGAGAAAACTGCAGCTACAGCCGTCTAGGCGGCCATGAAGGCTAAGCGGAAGCTTGGAATGGGTTTGAAAATGAAGACGAAGACGAAGAAGAAGAGAATGAATTCAAAAAAACGAATACTTCCGGCAGCGAAACGCGGTGGTATCTTGCCGATTCTACCGTTGTTGGGAGTTCTCGGTTCGTTGGTCGGCGGAGCGGCGGAAGTCGCGAAGACCGTGAACGATAACAAAGTTGCGCGGCGTCAGCTGGAAGAACTGAAACGTCACAATCGCGCCATGGAAGGTCACAGACTTTATCTCGCTCCACGCGGGCGTGGAGTCTCGAGTAAAAAAAAATGTCAAGGAAACATTAAAAATTCCGAAAGGTGTAACTACCAACGTACAACTGCAACAACTTGCAAAGCGTATGCACATTCCATATTTTAGAGGTATTTTTATGCGTACTACCTTACCGATGGATGGAGTGCGTCGAAACGAGAATGGCATCGTGAATTTGGATAACGCTGAGGGACCGGGTACTCACTGGGTGGCATACGCAAAGAGGAGTGATCGAGCCATATATTTCGACAGTTATGGCAATCTTCAACCGCCGAGAGAATTGGTGTTATATCTAAAGAACAACGTGACGCAAATCGAGTACAATCGCACGCCTTATCAACGATACGATCAAAGCAATTGTGGACAACTGTGTCTGCGCTTTCTACAGACGGTTGGCGATCAATTTAAAGACTGGCGTTGCATTGTTTGAACTCAGTATTCGTTCAAACATGTCACTGACATTTAATCTCACCGGCAAAAGTAGCATCCTCGCGGTAAGCTACTTTCCCACCGTGGATTTGAGCGACGGCGATTATGAGCTCGGTCTGACAGATTTCGAAACCTATTATACGATACCAAATGTAAATTCTTCGAACAATAAATTCTACTTTGACGACAAGAAGATTACCGTTCCCGAAGGATCATACGAACTGCGTGATATACACACGTATTTGAAGCAATCAATTTTACAATTGGACCAATCCAATAATAATAATAATATTGCGAGAAAGAAACATATCAGCGAAGATGACGAATATCCATTGATTATTCGAGCCAACAACAATACGATGAAGAGCGAGATCAAATGTGCTTATCGGGTAAATTTCGCCAAACCGAACAACATTGGATTGCTGCTGGGATTTTCAGCGAATCGCGTGTTGGAGCCGCGACAATGGTACGAATCGGACGTACCGATAAATATCATCAATGTAAACATCATTCGCATAGAGTGTAACGCGACCGCGGGCGCGTACAGCAACGACAAGTACGTGCACACGATACACGAGTTTTCACCGAATGTGCCACCGGGATATAAGATATCGGAAACGCCGGCGCAGATCATTTACCTTCCGATCATCGTGCGGAGCATTACTGATCTAACGATTCGCGTCGTGGACCAGGACGGTCGATTGATTGATTTTCGCGGAGAAGAGATCACGAGAATTAGACTGCATGTGCGAAGACGACGACTGTAGTAAACCGTGAGATGCTCATACTGAACGAAGTGGAGAAGGTGCGACAGACGAGAAACAAAGTTAGAGAGACAATCCGATCGCTAAAGAAGAAACTCACTGCGTCGAACGTTGAATTTTTGAAATCATTGGGTTTCGTCGTACTAAATGGCTAATATCTTAAACGTTGGAGTTGAACCGATCTTTGATGATAGCGTCATCAAGATTGAGACTCACACGTACAATCCGTACGCCAACACGACGTTTGGACACAACGATGAGATAAGAATACCCATACAACAGCAAGATTTATACACGTTGCCATGTGAAAGCTTTCTCTACGTCGAAGGACGATTGGTAATAAAGAAAAGGAATGACGAATCTCAGGCAACGCTTGTAAATAATTGCGTAGCATTCATGTTCGATGAGATTCGATACGAGCTCAACGGTGTGGAGATTGACCGCAATAGAAACGTTGGAATAACCAGTACCATCAAGAACTACGTATCGCTATCGTATAATGATTCTCAACTCATGCGGAATGCTGGATGAGACGTTTCATCGAGCATACCGGAAGGATACTTCAACTTTTGCGTACCGCTCAAGATATTGCTGGGCTTTTGCGAGGATTACAAACGCGTCGTTGTTAATGCTCGTCACGAATTAATTTTGATACGTGCGCGTAGCGACAACAATTGCATTGTAGGAGATCCGGCGACGGAGCCGGAAATCGAATTGTTTAAAGTACAGTGGCGAATGCCTCACGTTACGTTAAACGAAGTTAATAAACTAGCCTTGTTACGGACCTTGGGAAGCGGGCGATATCTTAGTGTTAGTTTTCGTTCGTGGGATCTGTACGAGTATCCCCTCTTGCAGAGTACGACCAAGCATTCGTGAGCTGTCAAGACTGCGGCTCAGCTAGAGAAGCCGCGGTACGTTATTTTTGCGCTGCAAACCGGCCGCAAGAATATCATGTCTCAAAATGTTAGCCTATTCGATGACTGTAATTTGACCAATGCCAAGCTTTATCTAAACTCTGAACTTTATCCGTACGATGACTTGAACCTAGATTTTACTAAAAATCGATACGGCCTCCTTTTTGATATGTACGCGCGTTTTCGTAAAACTTATTACGGAAGCGATTCCAGTGATACGCTTTGCGTGTATACATTCCTGACGGATGGACCTTTTGTTGTCATCGATTGTTCGCGACAAAACGAGTCTGTCAAGAGCGCCACCGTGGATGTGCGAATAGAATTTGACTGTAAAGAAAATGTACCTGCAAATACTACCGCCTATTATCTCGTCTTGCATGATCGTGTAATCGAATACTGCCCGCTGTCTAATGTAGTGCGCAAACTCATGTAAATCGCCATGTTGACAAATATTCCGATATAAGAGCGACATATGTACCGCGATACGGTACAGTACGGATCGTTCCTTCGCTGCATCATGATCGTGCCAACGTTTGTCGATCTGCAAGGATTCATCGTCGGGATGAAATTTGTCGTAAAGGAGGCAGCGGTGCTGAGAAACGGGACCGTTCTAGAGCATTACATCTTTACGCGCCCCATGCCGTGGAGTCTTCTCACACAATCTGACAAGTCATGTGCTTCCTGGCTGATTGCAAATCACCATGGATTGCCATGGGACGAAGGAAACGTGCCGTACGGTATGGTAAAACGCCTAATTACGTCAGCCGTGCTTGGTACAGAAGAGGATGACGAGATACCGACTCTCGTGTACGTCAAGGGATGCCAGAAACAGGAATGGCTGGTGGATCTACTTGAGAATTATGCGAGAGAAAATCTGATCATCGAGACTTTGGATGCGGATTACAAAGATGTCAAATCTTTAAATAATCTAGATGTTACTAACACTATGCGATGCGGAAAACATGTTAAGAATTGCGCATTACAAAATGTATTAAAATTATTTAACTAGTGGTCGCGACGCCAGGAGAATTGGGATCTTTTTAAAAAATAAATTATATATAATTTTACAATGCTTTATTTTCTTTTTCCCATTCCCATTAGTTGTTAGTGGTTTCCCTCTCCTAATTTCCCCCACCACATTATAATTTTGAAGGTAGGGTCGCGCGCCGTCCAATATTCTAAAATGTTGCAAACGGAGTTAACGTTTTAACTAGTGTTACGAAGTCAAAATCAATCGAGTCTCATCGTTCGAAGCGACAACTTCAACAGTGAAAAAAAGTATACCTCTTAGAAATAAGAACAATGGCTGGTCGCAGTGAAGACGTAAATAATTCAGAGAAGTGGATGTTCACTCGCGATATTCCCGATAAGGGACTTCGCGGCTTCGAGGAAAGCAGCTCAAGTATGAATTATTACGTACCGTATCCTCGTGAAAAATCGGAACCTCGTTATACGTCTAAGCCTCGTGAAGTTTCATTGGACAAGCACAAAACGTAAGTATTACTTCGCATTAATTTTTAAAATTTATTTTTTCTAATTTTATTAATTTATCTACTTAATTTTTTGTACAGTTTTAATAAATCGAAACCTCCTTATACGCCTCGTATCTTGGGCAGACGATTTGCTCTGACAGTCACGGCTTACAAGTATTTGGACATCGGAATCAGTGTGGGATCTACATCCTTTGTGGAATTAATTCTTGGTGACAATCGGGGAAATCAGCTCGTGCTTCCTCATGCAACGTGGACAACGATCATCAAAAAACGCATGGCTATCGAACAACTCATGCGGTCGACTGTCGACAACTCATCGCTGTCTATTCGAGATCTAGTTATAGAACCTGTTAAAATGCGTGACGCTAATATTGTAAAACTTACGTTGCGTGATACATACTTATACATGATACCGGCAACTGTATTATTTTTGTTTAAAATTGAACAATGTGTCGAACATGTATATTTCAATATATGTCAAAATATACAGCATGTTAGTAATAAGTATAAACATTTTGTAACAATCTTGCGGCAAAATTGTATCACGGATAAATATCATGCGAGAAAAGTATTGAGTGAGGTGTCCGATGGAAGTTCACTCATAGATTGTGAACTAGTAGCTTTCGCCTTAGATAACATTGTATATGAAGCAAAAAATGTAAATAATGAATAAAATTAAATATAGTATAAATGTAAAGTATAACCGTAGTATAGTATAAATAGTGGCAAAATTATTTTTCAATCTATCTTTCCGTTTCCGTCTAACATTAGTCTCTTCACGTTCGAACTTGTCCATTCTTGTCTTCCACTTTCATTTCCCCATTATGGGGACTCTATTGTTCAAGTCACGTAAATATGATTTTTTGTTGATTTTGGAACGTAGACCTAAAATGGCCTCCGGCACCATAATTATTTATTTATTTAATTTTCTACTTATTTATTTATTTTTTAATTTATCTATTTATTAATCTATTTATTAATCTATTTAATTTATTAATCGATTTAATTGATCTATTTAATTTATCCCCCCTCCCTCACCCACCACCCCCTGCCGCCCACCACCCCCCTGCCACCCACCACCCTCCCGCCACCTTCTCCTCACCACGCCGTCATACCCCCACCACGCCGATACGTCATACCCCCACCACAAAGTGGTCCAGAACTCTCACTATATACCTACTGAAAATGATGAAGTACGTGAAAATGATGAAGTACGTGAAAATGATGAAGTAGTTGAAAATGATGAAGAAAATAATAATCAAGGTAACGATGCATTAGACAACGACGAAGTAATTGTCAATCGAGAAGACAGACCAGAAATACACCCACACGATGCTGCAGTATGCTGCAGTAAGTATTACAAATTCTATATCTGTATATATCTGTCTTATATTTTTATGGTTGTGATCCGCTTAACTCTACAAGTGCTTCGAAGCATTCCTCTTCTCCTTTCTTTTATTTCATCGATGAATATGTACATGTCATTTTATAGTGCAAGAAATCATATTGGAATTAGATTCCGATACGGAAACTTATAGTTCATTAGAGGCATATAAATCTTTGCACAAAAATAATCAGCCAACAAGTCCGTCAATATTCGCCCATTTAAAGAAGAGACCGAAACAATCTCGACTTGCATTTTATTCAGTCAAAAATAGTGAAATACTGAAAATAGTGCTGCAACACTTATAGTGAACAACACTAGTGAAATTAATGCAAATATAAATAATGACATGGATAATTTCAATTTGGATGACACAGAAAACAAGCCACTTAAAAAAAAAGAGGTAACTGGATAAGTTTAATGTGTAAATATTACTTAACAATTGTGGTAATATAAGTTGCTTTTATGTATCTAATGAAAACATTGTTTACAGATGGTCAAAAAGGAAAAACATTCCAAAGCAGCTTAACATGCGATGTAAAGCTGACAGAACAAAGTTAAAGGGCCAGGATTGCTGGGAATGCAGAGAAGTAATGCAATATTAATAGTATACAGTTATATAAGATATATTAATGTATATATATATATATATATATATATATATATATATATATATATATATATGTCAGAAGGCAGTTTTGACGACAATGTCTGTACTCTGCATACATCCAACTGTACTCACCTCCAGATTACTATGCATAAACCATTTTATATACGTCTTCGTAGTTTTTAGTTAAAATAATAATAAGTACAAAGTGGCAGTTTCGACGACATCTTTTGTCTATTGGCAGTTTCGACAACAATGTATATAAAAAATATATATAAAGGCAGTTTTGACACCTAGATACATATTAAAAAGCTGTATAAAAGCAGTTTTGACGACTGTTGTCAAAACTTCCTTTACACGTTTTATATTTGTTGTCAAAACTGCCTCTATATCCATTTTATTATATTATTTTTTTTATGTCAAAACTGCCAATAGATAAAAGATATCGTCAAATTGTCATTTATCACACAATTTGAGGCATAATTAGTAATGCAAGTTAATCATACAATCAAATGCAAAAACTAATAAATAAAAATAGTTAAAAATCTACAATATACATGAATATGTCGAAAGACAGTTTTGGCAAATTTTCTTACTTAAAATTCTAATACATATTATGTGAACATTCAGATGTACTGACCTCGAGGCTAATATGTATAATATTATTTATTCCTTCTAATTTTTAAGTAAAATGGAAATAAGCATAAAATGGCAGTTCCACGAAATTTCTTAACTATTGGCAGGTTCGACCGCAGTGTATATAAAAAATATATGTACAGGCAGTTTGACACAAAGTATAACAACAATTTATAAAGGTAGAAAGTGAGAGAGAGTTTTGCCGACTACATTTTGCTTTACTTTCTGACTAGATATTAATTTAAAGTATAAATTTCTCAGAATTCTTGTTGTTTCTTAAGCCTCGTGTCCAGCATGCTAGAAATTGTTTCGAGAGAAAAAATTAACAAATCACATTTGAACAATTCGGTTAATTGACCAATGCAATTGATTAATTCTTTCTCCTTCCGGAATCTCGGAGCGATTTCTAGTGTCGTGCACAAGGCTTTAGAAAATGTGTTTGCTAAAGACAGTTTTGACGACAGTTTCTGTACCACGCAGTCATAGTAGCCTCGATGTAAATACGTTCAAGTGTACTAGCCTCGAGGCTACAATGCGTAAACTTATTTACTTCTCTGTAATTTTCAAGTCAAATAGAAATAATTATAAAATGGCAGTTTCAACTACATCTCTTATCTATTGGCAGTTTCGATCACAGTGTATATAAAAAATATATAAAAACAGCTTTGTCACGTATCATATATATATTTGGCTACTGTAACGCAAACTTTGTTTAAGAAGAATTGCTTTACTTCCTGACTAGAAATTTAATTTAAAATATGATAGAAATAGAAATTTAATTTAAAATATAACATTTTTCAGAATTCTTGTTACGAGTTTCTTAAGCCTTGTCTCACAATGCTGGAAATCGTTCCAAAATCTCAGACGGAGAAAGAACTAATAAATCACATTTGAACAATTCGGCCAATTGACCAATGCGATTGGTCAATTCTTTCTCCGTTGGGAATATCGGAATTATTGCTAACATCGTAGACACAAGGTTTTAGGGATGTTCTCTTTCACATTTCAAAAGCAACACTCCGCGAGAATTTTTGAGGTGGTCTTCGCTTTCGATTTGAAAGCAAGCACAGTGAGAATCTTAGAGATGCTTTTCGCTCGTGTTCAGAATGCAACGCCGCCGCGAGAATCTTAAGTCTTGTGTGCAATATGCTAGAAATCGCTTCAAGATCTCGGACGGAAGAATAATTAACACATTTGAACAATTCGACTAATTGACCAATGCGGTTGATCAATTCCTTCTCCGTTCGGGATCTCGAAGCGATTTCTAGTACCATAGTCACAAGGCTTTAGAGATGTTCGCTTTCATTTTAAAAGCAACACGTTGTGAGACTAATCGTGAATCTAAAGCCTTGTGTCCACGATGTTAAAAATCGTTCCGAGATCTTGTATAGAGAGGGAATTGATCAATCGCATTTGAACAATTCGGCCTATTGATCAATGCGATTGACTATTTCTTTCTCCGTCCGAGAGCTCGGAGCGATTTCTAGTTACGTGAACACAGGGCTTTAGATGTTTTCGCTAAAGACAGTTTTGACGACAGTTTTTGTACCATGTAGTGTCATAATAGCCTCGATGTAAATACATTCGAGTGTACTAGCATCGGGACTATAATACGTAAACTTATTTGTAATTTACAAATGAAACAGAAATAATAAAAAAAATGGCAGTTTTAACGACATCTCTTACCTATTGGCAGATTCGACCACAGCGTATATAAAAAATATATATAAATATAATTTTGACGTATCAGTTTATAAAAAATTTATAAAGGCAGAGAGAGAGAGAGAGAGAGAGAGAGAGAGAGAGAGAGAGAGAGAGAGAGAGAAATTTGATTACTGTAACGCAAACTTTGTAATGCCCGTTCTAGACCCGAGGATCCTACTTGTGGCTCTAGTGTAGACGGGTAAAAATCTATACTTTATGTATAGTTTATGTCACGTACACTATAGAAAGGAGGATGAGCCACAATTAGGATCATCCTTAGATCTAGATCGGGCATTACAAAGTTTGCTTTACAGTAGTCAAATCTCTCTCTCTCACTCTCTGCCTTTATAAATTTTTTTATAAACTGACACGTCAAAACTGCCTTTATATATATTTTTTATACACGCTGTATATAAAAATCTGCCAATAGGTAAGAGATATCGTTGAAACTGCCATTTTTTATTATTTATATTTTATTTAAAAATTACAAAGAAGTGAATAAGTTTACACATTATAGCCTCGAGACTAGTACACTTGAATGTATTTATATCGAGGCTACTATGGGAGCTTTCCAGCAAGCGACACAAGTCGGCACAAGTGTTGTTCTGTCTTTCTTCGCATTCAATGAATAACAAAGACGGAACGACACTTGTGTCAACTTGTGTCGCTTGCTGGAAAGCTCCCAATGACACTGCATGGTGCAAAAACTGTCGTCAAAAACTGTCCTTAGCGAAAACATCTTCTAAGGCCTTGTGTCTACGATATAAATCACTTTGAGCTCTCGGACGGAGAAAAAAGGGACCAATAGCATTGATCAATAGGCCGAATTGTTCAAATGCGATTGATCAATTTCTTCTCTGTACGAGATCTCGAAACGATTTCTAGCATCATAGTCACAAGGCTTCAGATTCTTGCAACGTGTTGCTTTTGAAATGAAAGCGAATATCTCTGTACGCGTACACTATAGAAAGGAGGATGAGCCACAAGTAGGATCATTCTCAGGTCTAGAACGGGCATAAGAAGGATTGCTTTACTTCCAGACTAGAAATTAATTTAAAATATAACATTTCTTAGAATTCTTGTTACGAGTTTCTGAAGTATTGTCTCGAAATACTAGAAATCGCTTTGAAATCTCGGACGGAGAAAGAATTAACAAATCGCATTTTAACAATTCAGCCAATTGACCAATGCGATTTGTCAATTCTTTCTCCGTTCAGGGTATCGGAGTTATTGCTAACATACGTAGACACATAAGGTTTTAGAGATGTTCGCTTTCATTTTATAAGCAACACGCCGCGAGATTCTTATTAATGCTATTCGCTCTCATTTCGAAAGCAACACGCCACAAAGAACAGACGATATATTCGATTTTCGTTTCAAATGCAACACGCCACAAAGAACAGACGATATATTCGATTTTCGTTTCAAATGCAACACGCCGCAAGGTTCTTAGTGACGCTGTTCGCTCTCGTTTCGAATGCAACACGCCGCAAGATTCTTAGTGAAGCTGTTCGCTCTCATTTCGAATGCAACACGCCGCAAGATTCTTAGTGACGTTGTTCGCTCTCGTTTCGAAAGCAACACTACACGAGAATTTTCGAAATAGTGTTCGCTTCCATTTTGAAAGCAAACACTATGAGAATCTTGGAGATGATGGTCGCTCTTTTTTCGAAAGCAACACGCCGCGAGAATCTTGAGCCTAGTGTCCATGATGCTAGATATCGCTCTGAGCATAGTCGCTAAAGGTCTATCCAGACAAACTTGCATAGGTGCATAACCATATGCATAAAGAAACGGATTGGTCTATTTCCTTATGCACATGCATATGGACCAATCAATTCTCTTATGCTTATGTTTATGGGCTTATGCAAGTTTGTGTGGATATAGCTTTATAATCGTCTTTCCGAACTGTTATTTCTCACTGAAAATAGAAATTGTTGTGGGAAGCAGAATAATTAGGCTGAGTTTCCACTGAGCGCGTCACGCGTCGCGTCGTTCGTCGTTAACCAATTTAAACATCCCGTCACAAAAAATGTAATAAAATAAGATGTTTTGATTGGTTGCGACGAATGACGCGACGCGTGACGCGCTCAGTGGAAACTCAGCCTAATTATTCTGCTTCCCACAACAATTTCTATTCCTAGTGAGAAATAATGCTGGGTCTACAATGCGAGTCGCAAAGTCGTGAGTCGCAAGAATTGACCAATCACAGTCAAATTTAAGAATAATCGACTGTGATTGGTCAATTCTTGCAATTCACGACTTTGCGACTCGCATTGTAGACCCAGCATAACAGGTCGAAAAGACGATTATTAAGGACTATTTGGTATGCGTTTGGTATGCGTATCATGTATTATATCCATATCAAATCCGTATCAAATCTCGAGTTATACCGGTGTAAACAGAGACTTTATACGGATTTGATACTAATATAGTACTTGATACGCGTACCAAACAGGTCGGTGTAAATTAGGCCATACAAATTAAAGTTAAACATGATTAATAAGACCGCATAGCATAAGACCGCTGGACCAATGAGCATCTTATGTAAATTAATATGGCAACTTTATGAGGGTGTTCATTGGTCCAGCAGACTTATGCTATACTTATGTTACGTTATGCATTTTGTGTGTTAAGGCCATCGCACACAAAATTGCATAGGCTGCATAAGCATAACATAAGACCGCTGGACTAATAAGCATCTTATGTAAATCAATATGGCGACTTTATGCTGGATGCTCATTGGTTTAGCGGTCTTATGCTACGCTTATGCTAAGCTATGCATTTTGTGTGCGATGGCCTTAAAGGTCTCCAGACACACTTTTCCGTAACAGTAAGGTTTTGACCAATCTTACATAATGCCATAGTTTTTTTTAGTTAATTATTGTTTTTGCAATCTTGAACACAAATTTAAGCTGCAGTCCACTTGACGCTACAAATGCTTTGAAGCATTCTTCTTCTCCTTTCTTTCAATGAAGAAAGAAAGAGAAGAAGAACGCTCCAAAGCATTTGTAGCGTCAAGTGGACCGCAGCCTTAAATTCTTCGTATTTTGTCTAGATAAAAGCTATAATTTGCTGTCAATTCGATTACACGTTACGAGACTGATAGCGAAGATACTTGAAGATAAAATTTCGCTAAAAGAGGCCCGTTTTATCGATATCTACGAATTGCCGCAACATTAAATTTTACGACGTTTCAGATTCGTAACTCTCTTAATAATGAGCACATGAATGTAAAAGCATTTTCCTTTATGCACTCTATTCAACGAGCACAGTATTCACAGAAATATACGTTACAACACTTATTAGCGTTTACTGACACAACGTAGCTGTTTCACGTTAAAAGATAACACTGACCGCTGTTACACGGCGCCGTTAATCGGGTTTAATAACATCAATAGTTCTTAGACTAGCCAATCACACTCATTCTTCAGAAGAAGGGAATAGCTGTGATTTGCCAGCCTAAGAACTACCAATGTTATTAAACCCGACGTGTAATAGCGGTCACTGCTTGTTAAGTTTTACATTTACATATAATTATATTTATATAAAATATTCAAAAAATTTCAATGAGTAAAGTAACTTGTTTCATAGCTTGTGGTCAAAATTACAGGTTATGTTAAATGTTTACGAATCCTAGGGAGTAGGTTTCGATCAATCGCGTTGCTTGATTTGATCTGTTATGCTAGGGCTGCGTTCGGGGAGCGCGCTATTAGCGCTATTGCATCATTCTATCTTTATCGCTCATCAGGTGTAAAACAAGGATAGAATAAGCAAATAGCGCTAGTAGCGCGCTCCCCGAATCCAGCCTAGGTCTACAATGCGAGTCGTAAAGTCGTGAGTCGTAAGAATTGACCAATCACAGTCGATTATTCTCCTCAAAGTCGTAAGTCGCAAAAATTGAACAATTCTCCTTGTGGTGGAAGAATAATGAACTGTGATTGGCCAATTCTTAGGACTTACGACTTCAACATCCATTGTAGACCGGGCCTTAAGGTAAAATTTCATGGGCAGTAAAAAAAAGCAGCAGATCGTACTGATTGGCTACAAAATAGAAAAGTTTTCGAATTTCTAGAACTTCTCTATTTTATAGCCAATCAGTACGATTTGCTGCTGCTTTTCACTGCCCATGAAATTTCACCTTTAAGCTTCTTGCACAATAGGCGACAGCGATAGCGATAACGACAGCGACAGCAACAAGGTTGCCGACAAAGCTATACTTTTGTCGGCAAGGAAAATTCGTTTCCGATAAAGAAATTTTCTCATTGGACCATCGGCTACGTTGCGACATCCGACTCCGCCATACGACTGATTCACTGATTGTAGACCAAGGCCGGGTCTACAATCAATCGTCTGTCGGAATACTATGTCGTGCGCATGCGCACAGTCATGATTTTTACGTGTCGACTGTCCAAGTTGGCCGGGCGTCGTTGTCGACTCGGAAAAAGATCAAATCTCATCTTTCGGCCAAATCAAGCAACGCGATTGATCAAAACCTGCTCACCGGCATTCGTAAATATTGGCCGCGTTCAGCAGATACAACTGTTGAGTTCGTCTTATCAACACTCTGCGTTGATTGGTTGGTTCTAAAAGTAAGAGCCAATCACGTTTGACTGCTACTCAGCGGCTTGGCCTGCTGAACGCGCTTATTGGCCGCATTCAACAGACACAACTGTTGAATGTCGTCAACACGCTACGCTGATTTGCTCGGTCTAAAAGTAAGAGCCAATCACGTTCGATCGCTACTGAGCGGTTTGTTCTGTTGAACGCACCCATTTAACATAATCTGTAATCTTGACCACGAGCTACAAAACAGGTTACTTCACTCATTAAAATTTTTTGAATATTTTATATAAATATAATTATATGTAAATATAAAACCTAACAAGCAGTATTATCTTTTAACATAAAACAGCTACGTTGTGTCAGTAAACGTTAATAAGTGTTGTAATGTATGTATATTTCTGTGAATACTGTGCTTGTTGAATGAAGTGCATAAAGAAAAATGCTTTTACATTTATGTGCTCATTATTAAAGGCCATTGCATGTAATAAAGTTTTAGTTTTAATCGTAAAGCCGTAAGAAAATAGACCAATCACACTCGATTATTCTTCAAGCGCGAGGAGAATACAGGACATAACTTTGTTATGTGCAATGGCCTTAAGTGCTGGTCTACAACCTTGCTTTAAAGGGTATTTAAGCTTTAAGCCGTAAGAAATTGACCAATCACAGTCGAATATTCTCCTCAAATTCAATTGCCATTGGTCAATTTCTTACGGCTTAGAGCTTAAATATCTTTTAAAACAAGGTTGTAGGCCGGTATTCAAAGTCTTCAAGAT
Source organism: Temnothorax unifasciatus (assembly GCA_030770225.1). NCBI lineage: Eukaryota > Metazoa > Arthropoda > Insecta > Hymenoptera > Formicidae > Temnothorax > Temnothorax unifasciatus. Next base: position 9,084 of record JASTWK010000894.1, on the reverse strand, counting down.
CGTCAATGTCTTAAGACGCTAATATGGCTCTGTGATTGGTTCATGACATCTTAAGATTGAACTTAAGACGGTCTTAAATAACTATGAATACAGACCAGCACTAAAGCAAGGTTGTAGACCAGGGGGTCGATTGTGTATCTTGAAACGAGGTGAAAATTACAAAAGTGAACAGATTTTACTAGATTTCGACAAATGAAATCGTAGATACGCTAGTGAATTTCCTCACTTTTGTAATTTTCACTTCATTTCAAGATACACAATCGACCCCCAGCACTAAGGGTGCTGTCACATGCAGGACGGAATTTCGGAAAACGAAATCTCGGAATCATCCTGATTGGTTAGCCCCATGGGGCTTGTACTGTGCTCCATGGGGCTAACCAATCAGAATGATTCCGAGATTCCGTTTTCCGAAATTCCGTCCTGTATGTGACAGCACCCTAAGAGGTTACGAATCTCTGGAACGTCGTAAAATTTAATGTTGCGACAATTCGTAGATATCGATGTACATGAAACGGGCCTCTTTTAAGCGAGATTTTTTCTTCAAGTATCATTGCTATCAGAGTCTCGTAACGTGTAATCGAATTGACAGCAAATTATAGCTTTTCTCCAGACAAAATACAAAGAATTTAAATTTGTGTTCAAGATTGCCACAAACAATGATTAACTAAAAAAACTATAGCATTATGTAAGGTTAGAAAATCTGTCATCGTATTATGTAAATATTAATTATTTACGCACACCAAGCGAAAATCAAATTTATATAACAATACGTGTCATAAAATCATTTGTTATGACATAATTCCTTATCTCACATTGTCCACATTTCAGTAACTTATTATTTTTTTTTTACAGTCAAACCGATAATAAATTTTGAAATATTTATTTCTTTTAGACAAAATAGTGGTGTTAACTGATTGTGAGTGTACTTTCGACAAAATAAGAGATATGTTGCTCATCTTAATAATTTGACGTAAATTATTCTTCTTCATATATGTATAATAAAATACATTATGTTATGTATAAGTGTTGCTTACTGCATTCACGGGATGCAGTATAATGTATTATCTATATCGTGGTATTTAAATAATATATGTGTCGCGCAAGTTATCAGCATATTTTACAAACACATAAACTTGTAATAAAATTTGGTAAAATTAAGCTTACACTTTTTAATGTCTATAATGTATACATATAATACATAATATTGCTTTCCGATAAAGACATGTTAAAACATATATTTCACTCCGACTTGTATATACATATTTATTCCGATTCGTATATGTCTGCAATAGAACACAAATGACATTCAACAAATATTCTTTCAGGAAACGACTAGTTTTTTAAAACATCTTAAAGGCTACACGAATATACGTGGATATCTCATAACATTCCACAGGATTCTAATACAGGATATAATTACGAATTCTAAATTAAAAATCTCGTGCATTATAAATGCACTCTCTTCTGAGGCGTGGAAACATTTGGTGGCTTGCTTGCAAATTACTACGGATGTACAGAATGTGTTACTCACAGCTTCTTCAAATATGAAATTGGTATTCAATAATCTCAATTATAAAAGCATTACGTTAGAATTGCTTACACAGATTAATTTTAATATTAGTGTCATCAAAACTATAGTATATATACTTTATTAAGATTTACTAAATAGCAAATAATCTTCAGATTAAAAGTCGGCTTGTTACACTATAGATGCATCTCTTTTACAACTGATGCATACTCTTCTATTAATAAGATGTATTTAGATGCAGCAAATAACACATGCTCAAAATATTAATGTACCTGATTACATATAAATGGAATTTAAAAGGCAAAAATTTATAATTAGCTTTAATATACATATAAATGTATTTGTAAAGACAATTCAGTTGATAGGAATTGTATATTATTATACTTTATAAGTAATTTGTAATGCAGATAATTCAGTATGTAGCCTTTTAGGTATTCATATTAAAAATTCTATTTTTTTATACGTGCATGGACCGAATAGCAACACTTCTTTTATATATATTGACAGTATAGAATCATTGCTTCTTCAATTGACACAGAAATTTTATTAATAAGCATTTATGATTTCATCCTATAAAATTCACCATTATTGTTTCCACTATTGGAATTGTGTGATATGTGACAAAATCATCAACGTATATTTTTTAATTTCTGTGTAAACTAAAAAAGTAATGATTCTGTACTGTCATTGGTAGGTATTTATAGTTAGATCTTATATTTAAGACCGTCTCTTAAGCACAATCTTAAGATGTTATAAACCAATCAAAAGCGTATTAGCATCTTAAGACGTTATTTAAGATGGTCTTAAGATAAGAGAAAAACTATAAATACGAGCCTATGTATCATAGAAGATTAATTAAATGTTTATGTTGCTATTCAGTTCACATATGTATCAGAAAATACACAGTATTTAATATAAACATCCAAAATGTTACATTACTTGCATCACAAGTAAATTACTTAAAAAGTATGATAATATTTAACTCCTATTTGCTATCGTCTTTCAAATACCTATATGTATATTAAAGCTGATAACGGATTTTTGGCTTTTAAATTCTATGTCTATAAGTGATCAGGTATATTACTATTTTGAGTATGTGTTATTTTCTGCATCTAAATACATCTTATTAATACAAGATTATGCATCAGTTGTAAAAAAGATGCATCTATCAGTGTAAGACATCACTGTATCTAAATACATCTTATTAATACAAGATTATGCATCAGTTGTAAAAGAGATGCATCTATCAGTGTAAGACATCAATTTTTAATCTAAAGATTATTTTCTGTTTATTAATTATAAGGTATATATACTATAACTTTGATAACATTTGTATTAAAATTAATCTCTATGGGCAATTCTAACGTGATGCTTTTATAATTAAGATTATTGAATATCAATTTCATATTTAAAGAAGCTGAGAGCAACATAATATTCTTTATATCCGTAGTAATTTATAAAGCAAGCCACCAAATGTTTCCAGGTATCCAGAAGAGAATTTACTTATAATGCAAAAACGAGTTTTTTAATCAAGAATTCATGATTGTATCCTGTATTAGAATCCTGTGTAATATGAAAGTATCCACGTATATTAGTGTAGCCTTTTTAGAGGTTTTAAAAAACAAGTTCTTTATCGTAAAAGAATATTTGTTGAATGTTATATTATGTTCTATTGTAGATATATACGAATCGAAGTGAAATATATGTTATAACCTATCTCTGTTAGAAAGCAATGTTATGTATTATATACACAGATATTAAAAAATTGTAAGCTAAATTTTATCAAATTTTACTAATTAATTTATGTATTTGTGAGATTATGCTGATAACATGCGCGACATGCATTATTTAAATACCACGATGTAGATAATACATTCCACTGCATTCTATGAATAAATCATTAAAGATTATTTTAACGCACGCACACACACACACACACACACACACACACACACACACACACACACACACACACACACACACACACACACACACACACACACACACACACACACACACACACACACACACACACACACACACACACACACACATACACACACATTTATTTAATATAAATATTTTATACATTCTGCAAACATGTGTGGAGACTAGAAGCACATTCTTTGATAAACACAGCAACTGAATTAGTCACAGATAATTCCATAACATTTCACTAGATTTTAAAAACGGAAACAATAATAATAAACTCTCGCTTAACAGAATATCATGGTTTGTAAATAGACTTTCTCTTGATATCAGTCAGTTAAAGACTGCTTTGTAATTATTGTGAAAAGGATACCTTACTTTTAGCTTTTGTAAAGGTAGAATTGACATTTAGTAATCTAAATTAAACACATTATAAAAATTTTTACAGAATAATTTTAGTGGAAATATTATTAGCAGTAGTACGTACAACTAACAGCTACTAAACATACCTTATAAGACTTTAGTAAAAACAAATATTTTTCATATTTAAAATTAGTCAATGCATGTCTTTTCCAGTACTGGTGTATATTGTGCAGACACAGAGATATGTTATTTGTCACAATAAAATAATCTGTTGTAGCATTGAAAAAAACTAATTATTTATTAAAATGTTACTGAAAACGTTGCTGTAAATAAATAAACTACAATCTCAGATTATTAACAAATAGTTAAATGTAGTAAGCAATACCTAAAAATATTTAGCTTTAGTATGTAAATATTAATACTTAATATAACTCACCGTGAAAACAGTTTGTACCCTACTTTATACTGTATAGGTATGTAGTTGATGAAACTAGTACATATAACAGGAAAATGAGTCAAATCGTCATATTATACATTTCTGTATTTTATTCAAAAACTAAACAAAATTTTGGAAAGAGGAATATGATGTGCTATTCTCTAAAAGCAAATGTACATTAATAATATTAATATCTATATATTTTCAGGAAAATATACTGGCAAAAACTACCTTTGGACATCCTACATATATGTATGTTAGTTTTTAGATTTACTTTTTAAGTTTTGTGTTAAATTGCATAATTTTTTTGCACTAACAGTTATACCTTAAAATGAGTGATAAATGACAATTTCGACGACATCTTCTATCTATTGACAGTTTTGACAACAATGTATACAAAAAATGAATATAAAGGCAGTTTTAACACTTAGCGTGTTGCTTTCAAATCGAGAGCGATTATCACGTTTAACAGCATCCTTGTGAATCTTTTAAACAACAAGTTCTAACATGTTTAAGATTTGCTGTATTTTAAATTAATTTCTAGTCAGGAAGTGAAGCAATCTTTCTTGAACAATATTTACGTTACCAGATTGGACAACTGTAAAAATGACATGTTGTGAGAAAAGATTTCTTCTAGTTCAATTTATTCAAATGACACCTGAAATAGTAGATTTTATAATGTATATTGTATTGTTAGAATATAAAGATTATTATAATGACTCAATGCAACATGAAATACAGTTGATAATTATTGTTGCCAAAATACACTTTGTATTTAAATAATTTTATATAACTCATCGTTAAAATGATTTGTACTATATTTGTACACATGATTACTCTATTTTATACTCTATAGGCATGTGTAGTTAATAAAGCCAATACAGATAACAGAAAAGTTAGTCAAAACTATATTATACATTTCTGTATTTTTTTAAAAACTAGAAAAAATTTAGAAAAAAAATATAATATGCTATTCTCTAACAAAGCAAATGTACATTAATATTTTTAGTAAAATATGAGGGCAAAAACTATCTTTAGACATGTGTATGCATGTAAGTTTTTTCAGTTTAATTATTATATTTTTTAAGTTTTGTGTTAGAACAGATTAGCTTGTACTAACTGTTATGCCTTAAAATGAGTGATTAAATGACAATTACGACATCTTTTATTTATTGGCAGTTTTGACACCTATAATATATATAAAAAAATATATAAAAGCAGTTTTGACGACAGTAGTCAAAACTGCCTTTCTGTATATAAATATAATAAAGTTAAATAACGGTAGGTTGACGACAGTCGTTCAAATTAATTTTTCTATATACTTATATATATTCAGCCGTGTAAAGGTAGTTTTGACGACAGTCGTCAAAACTACCCTTCTATAGCCACACAAATATATAGCCATGCAAAGGTAGATTTGACAACTGTCGTCAAAACTGCCTTTATACCGCGGTGTTTTTGACGACCGTCGTCAAAAACTTCCAAATGTCGTCGAAACTGCCATGTTATAAGATAAATTGTCGTCAATAGTGCCTTTAGACAAAGATATATATATAACATATTATATATATATAAGGGCTCCTAAGTATTCGAATAAATGACTATCCGGGTACCCGTGATCGATTGCGATACGGATCTCAAAACCGCAATATTTGGGTTATTCGTGGATCCGCAGATACCCGAACATTTGAAGCGTCGGATCCGGATCCGCGGATCCGAATCTACGTTCGCGGCGAAGTCGACCGCAGTCACCTAGCAACTTAGAAATTTTACAATGAACAAATTGATATCTTTTATCTGCTATCACGACATAATCTGAGATAATTGCCGGAAATCGTAAATTACTTCTGCTAAGAATTTGTGTCTGAAATTATCGTAAGTTTATTTTATTACGTTTACACTATACTTTGGTTATTTTACAAAGGTTCTTTCTGTATTTTCCTTTCACTCGCATTTATATAAACTAAATAAAATATTCACATATATTCACATATTTGTTAATTCCTACCAATTATTCGAGAGTCTTCGGCTATCATAAAATCTTGAAAACAGTTACTATATATCGTAACACTTCTTACATCTATCGACTTTACACGGTATCGCTAAGTCCTGAGCAGAATATAATATAAAATATTTTTTCTTCTATAAAGTATTGCAAAGTTGTGAAGGGCAAGCTCAACATGTTAAGCAGTTGGGTATGGAGGCATTGCGAACGTTCGGCGGATGGTTCGGAAGCAACCTGCAGAATCTGCGATATGGTGCTTCGTACAAAAGGATCAACATCGTCGATAAATAAACATTTACGAGTTGTTCATGGAATGAACATCGAAGACAGTGCAGAAAACAGAAAACGCAGGTTCGGAAAGCATTCTACTATAAAATATTATTTACAATAATGTAGATATTTTATATTTGAAATGGATATTTGGTAGCAATTTATGCAATTTTATTTATCTGAAGTGGCGCATAAACTAACGTAGCAAGTCCCTTATGGAAAAAGCAACTGCGGTTGCAAAAAAAACTACAGCAATATTGTAATATTTATTATAGTTTCGTATACTTTTTCGCAATTATAGTAGTCTTTTCTGTGGCATTTCTCCGTAAGGGATTTTTTGCACGGTCCTTTTCTTTCTAAGAATAATATTTCCTTCATAATCCTCTCCTTTTCTTTTTTTCCTTTCAGTCATACTGACAACACAATCAAGATGACCTATCCTATATCCAAGAAAACAATCCCTATATTGCGAGCTCGTCATCAAATGAATGTACCCTGAATAATCAAACATCCGAAAATACTTCACCTAGCGATTGCGTACCCAAAACCTCCGTACGGTCGCAACAGAAACGTCGGTTACTCCATTGAAGTTCTTACGGACAGGTTAACGCTAGTTCACGGCCATGTAGTTCAGAAAGACTGAGCTCCTTGACAGAGCTTCAATTAAAATGGTAGTGTCGAATCAACTACCGCTTTCATTCATCGGTAGTAACGGATTTCGCGATTTATGAAATTAGTCGAGCCAAATTACAAAGTGCCATGTAAAGCAACATTTAAAAATAGGTTAATGCTTGGTTACGACGATGTAAGCTCGCAAATTAAAGCAGAATTAAATGCTGCATTATCGGTGTTTTTTCTCAACCGATGGCTGGACCTCTAGATCCGAAGATTCCTATATCACTGTAAATGATCATTTATAAATGACAATGGGAAGGAAAGTCCTACAATTAATCACGACGGCAATGGACGAAGCACATACAAGTGCAACTTAGCTAGTAAAATTAACTCCATTATAAGTGACTGGGAATTGACGGATAAAGCAATGGCGATTGTCACCGATAATGCAGCAAATATGCTCGCAGCTCTCAAAAATATAGACGCTGAAGTGAAATCAGGCACATCTTGTGCAGCTCATACTCTACAATTAAGTATACAAGAAGGTCTAAATGATTCTACGATACATCGATTTGTGTGTACTGTCAAAAAAATTGTATCTCTGTTCCATCATTTCGTATAAAGCAAACAATGCACTTCAAGAACAACAAAAAATACTTGGATTAGCTGTTTTAAAATTAATTCAAAGTTGCCCTACGCGATGGAACTCAATATACTTCATGCTTGATCGCTTGCTTCAGAACAGGGTCCTTTGAAAATGTTCTAGCGAATAGGAAAATAGTTCCCGTTCTACTGCTGAACAGCTCGAAATAACAGAACGCGAATGGACATTGATAAGCGAACTGATTCCGTTTTAAACCATTGCAAGTAACTACTACTGTCTTTGCGGTAATTCTCACACACTCACCAATTTCGATGGTAAATCCTGTAATTCGTAGTCTTATTGACATATTTATCATACACTGACTCAGATTGTGAAAGCGTGCGCAAATTAAAAGACATAATATCAGTTGATCTGCGAAGACGGTTTGTACTTGATCGCGAAAATATGAATTTTGATGAAATTCAGCTCCTGACCCCAAGATTGCTCAGTTTTTAGATCCTCGTTATAAAAATCTGGAAAATGAGCTGCCGAAGCAAGGCAGATTATCAATATATATAAAAAATTTATGTGTTCAACAAGTTACAAATAATAATAATAATAACAACAGTAATACTCAACCGTATCAAGCAGTGCCCCTCGATTTTCTTTTCGGGAATGCAGCCAAACACCGCGACACAAACCACGCAGTTTGAACTGTATGTAACCGAACCGCAAATTAGCCATAATTCTGATGTATTTAAGTGGTGGAAATCAACACGAAGAACGCTTCCGCTATAGCATCGCTTGCAAAAAAGTTTTTAGGATCCCGCACCTCTGCCGGTGCTGAACGCGTATTTCCACAGCAGGAAACATTGTTACCGCTAAACGTAGTTCGTTACTGCCTGAAAATGTTGATGTACTTGTATTCTTTTTCAAAACCGACATTTTTACAATTGCAGAGAAAGATCTCGAGAATGAAACTGTATAAAATTAAATAAATAAATTTCGTAATTTCTATGTGCAAATTTAATTAATAAATGTGTCTTTATTTTTTTACTTTAGAGTGTTCTTTAGTCTGTATTTTATATTTGTCAGAGTTTGACCACACACTACGTACATGCATACAAAGACCTCATCTCATAATCATCGTTTTTTGCTTCTTTGTACCGTGCGGGTGTCGTACCAATTCGACCACTGGGCTGTGGTAACATTCTTATCGCAATAATAAATGATATAATAGGTATATATGTAAGCGCGTATAATGCCAATAAATTTTGTACGCCAGTATATAGAATATATAATTAAAATATTTAAACGTCGATGTGAGCCGAAAAGTGCTGTGGAATCCGACAAAT